>OY728135.1:17068085-17275585 GCA_963277665.1 Viscum album | reverse complement strand
TATAAACAAAGCAATATATATATATATATATCAATGATTTAATATTATATATATATAATAACTTGTTGTATATTAATAAAAAAATAACACACTCGTCTAATGATGTTCATGCAAGTCTCTCAACTTCATTAAATTTTTTTAAGTATGTTGCAACATGCATAAATTATATATACTATACATATATAAATCTATTTAGAAAAAAAAAATTAACTCACCCAATGATGTTCGCGCACAACCCCAATATATATATATAAACAAAGTCATTAATATTATATATAAAAGTATTAAGAATATATATCAATTAAATGTGGCTTTTAAAAATCCATTAATAATATATATGTGTGTGTGTCAATGATTTAATATTATATAATAACTTATTTTATATTAACACAAAAACAACACAATCATCTAATGATGTTCGTGCACGTCCCCCAACCTCATTAATTTTTTTAAATATGTTGCAACTTCCATATATTATATATAAATTTATTTAGAAAAAAAATTAACCCGCCCACTGCAGCACACCCCCAAACCCCTAATTATTTTTTTTACAATTTTCTCATATTATATATATATATATAATAACTTATTATATATTAACAAAAAATAACTACTCACTAAATGATATTCGCACACCCCCAACCTCATTATTTTTTTTAAAATATGATAAAACTTTCATATATTATATATACTATATATACATATATAAATCTATTTAGAAACAAATTAACTCACTCACTGATACACACCCGCTAAGGGTGTAATTTCAGTTCAGACAGGGCCGGGTCGGGCCTGCCCTGCAAAAAAAATAAAAAACGTTTAAAAAAATGTTTTAAATTAAACAAATGCTAAAAAATACTTTTAATAAATAAGTTAAAAAAACATTTTAAATAAATGATAAAAAACATTTAAATAACAACACTTTAAACTCACCACTCACTGCTACGCACCCCCCCAATAACTCATTAATTTTTTTTAATTTGTACATAATATATATAAATTCACAGACATGTATAAATCTATTTAGAAAAAAATAACATATTCACCCACTGTAAAATGTTTTTACAAAAAATGTGTAAAATGTTTAAAAAAATACATGTAAAAAATATGCGTTCAAAAAAACTTTTTAAATTAAACGTCTAAAAATAAATGTAAAAAACGTTTTAAACAAATGTTAAAAAATGGTTTAAATAAAAATGTTTAAAAAGTTTTTAAAACAAACATTTAAATTAATTTTTTTAAAACAAACACTTAAAAATACTTTTTAGATTAAAATGTGAAAAAAAGTTAAATGTTTTAAAAAAATACTTATAAAAAGCATGTGTTTAAAAAAATTCAAAAATGTTTTAAATTAATCATTTAAAAATAAATGTAATAAATGTTTTAAACAGGTGTTAAAAATGGTTTAAAGAAAAATGTTTAAATAAAAAATACTAAAAAATGCTTAAAAATTATAAATAAGTTAAAAAAAATAAATGTAAAAAATGTTTTAAATAAATGTTAGAAAAACGTTTAAATAATAAGGCTTTAAACTCACCCACGGCAACTGCGCACCCCTCATTATTTTTTTTACAATTTGCAAATTATATATATATATATATAGACAAAAAACATATCCACCCACTGTAAAATGTTAATAAAAAATAAAATAAACCTTTTTACAGAAAACATGCATTTAAAAATAAATGTAAAGAAACGTTTTAAATAAATGTTACAAAAATGTTTAAATAAAAAAAATTAAGAGACAATTATTTTGAAAATAATAAAAGCCCACCATGACCTGACTTGAAAAAGCACGGCCCGGCCCGAAAAAGCCCAGCCCGGCCCGATGGTTTGGGTCGGCCCGAGGCCGGGCCCGGGCCGCCTCATGGGGTTGTTTGGGTCGGCCTGTCTCGGCCCGAATAGTGGTCAGCGGCCCGACTCTTTGGATGGCAGGCCCGGCCCGGCCCGACCCTATCCGGGTCGGGCCGAAATTACACCCCTACCGCTATATATTCGGACTCCGCTGTAGAATCGGTGACAACTGGCTGCTTTGAACTCTTCCAGCTCACAGCTCCTCCATTGAGACAGAAAACATATCCAGATTGCGACTTCATATCGTTCTGATCTGTCTGAAAACCAGCATTAGCATACCCTATGATGACAAGCTCCTCGTATCCTCCATACACCAGGAACATATCCTTAGTTCTTCTCAGATACTTAAGGATAGTCTTAACAGCAGTCCAATGTTGTTATCCTGGATCTGCTTGATATCTGCCTACCATGCTCAGTGAATAGGCAACATCAAGCCTGGTATATAACATGGCATACATGATGGATCCTATAGCCAAAGCGTATGAGATCTTACTCATTCTATCTTTCTCTTGTTGTGTATGAGGACACATTTTCTTAGAAAGATGTAGGTCATGTGACACTGGAACCAATCCCCTCTTGGATTGTTCCATACTAAATCTCTTTAGTATCTGGTCAATGTATGTACTCTGACTTAGTCCAAGCAGCATCTTGGATCTATCACGAATGATCTTGATCCCTAGAATGTAGGTTGCTTCTCCTAAGTCCTTCATGGAGAAACACTTGTTCAACCAATCCTTAACTGACTGTAAGACTGGTACATCGTTTCCAATAAGTAATATGTCGTCAACATATACTACTAGGATAACGATCACATTCCCAATAAACCGCTTATAAACACATGTCTCACATTCGTTCTTAATGAAACCAAATTCCGTTATGGCTTCATCAAATCAAATGTTCCATGACCTGGATGTTTGCTTCAATCCATAAACGGATTTCTGCAACTTTCAAACTCGTTTGGCTCCACCTGGTGTCACAAACCCTTCTGGTTGTGTCATATAGACATCTTCCTAAAGGTTCCCGTTAAGGAATGCTGTTTTGACATCCATTTTCCAAATCTCGTAGTCATGGTAATCTGCTATGGAAAGTATGATTCTTATGGATTTAAACATGGAAAATGGCGAGAAGTTTTCATCATAGTCAATTCTTTGACGCTGTCTGAATCCTTTAGCCACTAGCCTTTCTTTATAGGTGCTAACTTGACCTTCCATGTCCAGTTTTCTCTTGAATACCCATTTGCATCCAGCAGGCTTTACATCAACTAGCTCATCGACCAGAACCCAGACTTGGTTCTGATACATGTAATCCATCTCAGAATTCATAGCTTCTAGACATCTTGAAGCTTCTAAGCTTTCTACTGCTTCCTTGTAGGAGAGAGGTTCATCATTGTCCAACAATAATGATTCACCATCCTCAGTGACTAGGAAACCAAATCTCTATGGTTTCTTTACCTCTCTTGAGCTCCTACATAGTACTTGTGTTTCTGGAACCTCTTCCATGGGGACCTGTGGAACTTGTTCCTGTACCAACTCTTGTGTATCTTGAGCATCAACTTCATCGAAGTCAATCTTGATCCCATTATCCTTTTTGAGGATGTGCTCCCTCTCAATAAAGATGGATTGTCTGGTGATAGTCACTTTTTTGTCTTGAGGGTTATATAGGTAATATCCTTTAGTTTCCTTAGGATATCCTATAAAGATACACTTCGTGCCCTGGGGTGCTATTTTGTTTCCTGAGAAGGCCTTAACAAATGCCTCGCATCCCCATACATGTGTATACGACAAAATGGGTTTCTTTCCATTCCATAACTCGGAGGTAATTCCATTTGCCGCCTTAGTTGGTACTCGGTTTAATGTGTATGCTTCAGTTTGTAATGCATATCCCCAAAAGGATAATGGAAGATCCGCATGACTCATCATCGACCTCACCATGTACAAAAAGGTGCAGTTCCTCCTTTCACTAACACCGTTCCACTGTGGTGTATAAGGAGGAGTGAGCTGAGATAGAATCTCAGACTCCCGTAGAAGATCGATGAACTCTTGCTTCAGATATTCTCCACCTCGATCCGATCGAAGTTTATTTATCTTCTTACCAAGCTAATTCTATACTTCATTCTTGAATTCCTTAAATTTCTCTAAGGCTTCTGACTTATACCTCATTAAGTAGAAAAATCCGTATCTACTCAAATCATCAGTAAAAGTAATGAAGTAAGAATATCCACCTCTAGATTCTACTGAAAATGGTTCATATACATCCGTGTGTACCAATCCTAGAAGCTCTGTGGCCCTTTCACCCTATCCACCAAAAGGCGGCTTGGTCATTTTACCTTGTAAACAAGTGTGACATCTATCAAGTGCTTTTATCTCAGTAGAGTCTAAATAGCCATCTTGGCAGAGCTTTGTCAAGCGCTTCTCGTTTACATGACCGAGAAGGTGACGCCACAACTAGGTGATGTATGAGTCATGTGAGTTTGTTTCATTATCGATTGTCAACACTTGGTTTTCGTAATTTAATACATACAAACCATTATTTAAATGTGTCATACCATAACATACATTGTTCTTATAAAAGAGACAACCCTTATTTCCAAACTTGAAAATAAATGCATCCATATCCAAACAAGATACAGAAATTATGTTCTTGGTAACACTAGGCACATAATAACAGTTATGTAAAACCAAAATCATGCCAGTCAGTAATGAGAGGTGGTAGTCTCCAATAGCCAACGCAGCCAGCCTTGCGCCATTGGTAGCTCTAAGATCCACCTCTCCTCTGGCAATCTTTCTAAATATACTTGGTTCCTTCATTTGAATATAGATGTGATCCCCACAAGCTGTATCTAATACCCAATGTGTAGAAATTGAAAGATTACACTCAATAACAAACGCACCTTTAGCGTCCCCACGCTTCTGGGTGCAGTTCCTCTTCCAGTGGCCCTGCTTGCCACATGAAAAACACACAGCCTCCCATTCCTTGACCTGCCTCTGGATCTTCCCCTTCTTGGAGGGACGGTGCTCGGGGGCTTCAGACCATTTATAAGTCTTTGGCCCCTTTGTCTTGTCCTTCCTTTTCTTGTTCACCATAAGGACTGTGGGTTTGTCACGCCCCATGTCCTTGTCTACCTGGCGAATCAAGGTCAGAAGCTTCGATAGACTCTTCTCATTTCCACTCATGTTATAATTGACAATGAAGCTAGAGAAGGTCTTGGGCAGTGATGATAGGATGAGATCTATACGCAACTCATCCGGGAATTTAATCCCTAAGATGTTCAGGCGTTCAATGTAGCCAATAAGCTTGACTACATGAGGCCCAGCTGGCGCAGACTCTCCAAGCTTAGTTGTAAACAAAACATTGGAGATCTCATACCTCTCATGTCTTGCCTTCTCTTGGTAGAGATCCTTAAGGTGAGACATCATGCTATACGCGTCCATGTTTTCATTTTACTTCAAGAGATCATTGGACATGGCCGATAGCATGAAACACTGGACATATGTGGCATCATCCATGTGTTTCATATAGAGAGATAATTCCTCATCACTGGCCTCTTTCCCAGGCGTAACCGGAATAGGCTCTTCCAGCACATACAATTTCCTTTCGTGGCGAAGGATGACGTGTAAACACCTCTGCCACTCTTGGAAATTGGTGCATGTAAGAAGGTTTTCCTTCTCGAATATGGTTCGCAATGATATGTTTGATTTAATTTTATTGTCGTTTCTACAAATTAATATTAGAAAAGGTTTAGTACTTTATTAAAAAACTGAGATAAATAAATAAATTGATACTTATTAGTCTCCCACTATTCTATCTAAATCCAATAGTCCTCACCATTGATTTCGGAATATTTTGTTGCCTCAATATTCTAGTGGCAAGGATCCATATTGCCCTTCGCATTACCCCAACTAGAGTTGTTCAAGTAACTTGAAGGGTTTTAGGTAGGCATTCCAAATGCCAACTGCATTAACTCGCAGCTCCTTGATCCGCCGAGTGGACTCCCCAATCCTAAAATCCTTTTATTTTGGATTTCCTCAACCTTTGCCTCTTGGTCACACCAAGTCCTGCTGTGGCAGTCAACCCTTGATGCGAACCAAGTCAAGTCAACCCAAAACCTTGAATTAGAATTCCCCGATAATTGAAATCACCCCAACTAGGGTTGGATTCTAACCAAGATTATGGAAGGCTATACCGACTTAATATTTCTTTTGAGGGATTTTATCCTTATACGTAAATTTCCATTTTATTATCTTTGATTACATGATTTTTAATATTGAGTGGGATATACTTAAGTTATTAACCATGTCTAAGATAATATTTATGTATAAGCCAGTTTTATTTTAGTTCCATCTTGCATGCTCGTTTAATTCATTAATTGTGTGATCATGACAACACACCCACAATAAATAAACCATGCTACTGAAAGAAATAAAATAAATGGTATGATCATGATCTTTTTCTATTGGTTGGTTTATCTATCGGTTGATAAACTAACCCAAGACCTAGGGGAGAAACACCTTGAACCTTTCGGGTTCGTGTTTACAGCTTTCCACCTGTCCACCTTTGTATCTCCTTGGATTGGTTTCACCTTGGCTCCTAACTTGAGCCACCTCCACTAGCTTGGGATCTCCATCCATTACATATGCATTTATCTCACACGCAGGTGAGGGGTAAAAGGGGTTTTTACATAAAATAATCCTTTGGTGCGCAGACCCTATATATTAATGAGGAGATGGCTCGCAGGCCAACATATTTAATTTAAATAAATAAATAAAAATAAACCATTCACATACAAAGGTCTCAGTATAGCTCATGATCATCCATACATGCAACGATATTTATGTATAAATAAAACTAGCATTCAATTCTTTAATCTCTCTTGTTTAAGATAAATCACACTCAAATTAATTAATTATCTTTAATTAATCAATCCTTTTATCTTAAACCCTTTTCTGAAATTCCTTGAGATTCTCATCCATCATAATTTTAAACAAATAAATTCATTTAAAATTATCCTTGTACGTAACTTGTACCTTGGAGGCAACCCGGTGAATTCCCGTTCATTACGCAGATGTTAAATTAAACACATATATATAAAACACCTATCACGTGTTGTGCCTCAGCTTTACACCTGCACCATGGTACATGTATCAAGGGTTTGTATAATATAATAATAAATTTTAATAAATCTGCGTAATTTGGGTGAGTACACGACGTGTAGTTCTGACTACACGGTGTGTACTTTTCTTCACCGTCCATCCGAAGTACACGCCCGGGGACAGGGCGTGTTAATGTACTTTGGAAATTTTCAAAGTACACGGCGTGTTCTGTGGGACACACACCGTGTAGTTTCCGCGTTACACGGTTTCCATCCGGGCAAGCCGTGTACGGGGTACACGGCCCAACCCTAACCCAAAGGGTCCACACACCGTGTTCATTAGACCACACGACGTGTAATCCGGAAACCATGTGCCACCTGTTTCTGGTCAATACACGGTGTCTTAAATTCTTAGAAAGAATCCAATACACGGCCTGATTTTGTGGATCAGTCAATGCATTGAACCTAGACTACATGGCGTGTACTTCCGAATACACACCGTGTATTCTGGTGTTGTACGACCAGAAACGTTTGGCTCCTTCGGATGAGTTCCTCTATTTTATTTTAATCAAAATTAAAAGAAAAATTCATTTTTGTGAGGTGAACGAGAAACGAGAGAGGAGGAACAAATCTTGAGATTCAGATTTCCAGAACGATTAAACATGAATTTAAATAACTAAATTATTAAATGCGTAAATCACCAACGAAAAACTAAATAATTATAATCAACGATATGACCCCTCTGATACCACTTGTAGGTTTCGGGCGCAGCAGAAGCATGTTGGTGGGTTTGCTCAACTTTAATTTTAGCATTAAACAACATTCAATCTGAGATCCGTCACGATATAAAACACCGGATCTTCAGAATGGAACGAAGAACAAAAAAGAAAAGAAGATTCCCGAAACCATTGAGATAGTATCATCATATGTTGGTTATAATTAATTTAATTAATTCATAAGAATTACCTCAGTGGAATTCTTTCTTCATCGATGTCTCCGGTCACGATCCTGTGATCCATTGTTGCGTCATAGAATCCAAGTATAGGATTCCTCTAGTGGTGATCCACACGTGCTCCACATATATCTGGACGTCGCCGAAGGGATCTCCAGGTGCTAGCGTGGAAGAACCTTCGCTTGTGATGTCCATCTTTGACCGCCTTGATCCGGTGGAGGATCTCGCTCTCGTAACTTGAGGGCGTTCTTGGTGGAAAGGGAATTCTCTCTTGGCTTGAGAGTTTTTCCAAATCCGTTGTGCACAACAATGGATTAGGAAAAGTGTTGGGGTTGTGAGGATATTTATAATTGGGTTTGAGGTTAATAGAGTTATGACAATAAATAAACGTGTTATACGTTTTATTTATTTCATTAACTCTTATTGAAACCCCATGTTGAATTACTAATTCCTTGACATGTGCCCACGCTGATTATAATTAATATCATTTAATAAAACAATATTATATCCTCAAAATCCCGACTGGAAAACTACACGGAGTGTAATGATTAATACACGGCGTGTACTTGTTTTCCATAAAACTACACGGTGTGTATATTTAATATACACGGCGTGTACTTTTATTTTCCATTTTCTCCACCACATTTATTAGAACTTGAGTAATGGCTATTTATTTCTTAAATAAATGTAACTGCATTACTCGCTAATAAATATATATTATTTCACCCACAATATATTCTCTCGAATAACTAGTGTCGAAATAAATGTGATCAGACATCCTTAAATAATTATTAAACCACAGTCAGGAATAATATTTATTTAACTTGTTAAATTAATATTTAACTGAGATACATGGACACACTTAGTGTGTGACCCTCTAGGCCTCTTTCTCACTGGCATTAGGCGGAGACTGCCTAAAGTCCAAGGTTAGTGTCTAGCAACACGCCAAGGCACCCATAGAGAAAGAAGTTAACGCCACAATGATGTGTCACCTCCTACGAACGCTTACCGTGTAATATAATCCCTTTGTCTCGATATCTCTAATCAAGCGGGTTGCATGCTAGTGCCATCAACCCATGTGCTCAATTATTCTTTCTTTGACTTCCCGGAATTGAACTCGCTCATACCTTACCATGGCCATGGATTTATTAAGGCTATATCAATTCCATCAAAGGGCCTAAGATATCTACTTCTGTTATGGAACAGAAGGGACAAATCCTTTCTCGCATTATCTATTAATACAGTATTACTCGTGACGCACCCAACGTATCCTACCTTGCTAAGAACAGTGTGTCGTCATAGTTTTCGTCAATACATCTAAGTGCGCGAGTTGTAATACCCATTAATAATAATCTTAAAGTCTAAGGACCAATACACACGTCCGCAGATAGGAACATCCAATGACACTATGAAATGTGGATTTTCTACTGGCGGGTCTCATTATCATAATATCATCCTGGATATTACCAAGGGCACACACCATGAGAAGGTGCCTCAAAGTTTTATGAGTCCTCACCCCTAATGACCTGTATTATTTGTGTCCCTCAAATAATATCATCCGACCATAGAACATATATTCAAGAACAGTGTTATGGAACTTCTAGGTTCTCATCATAGCAGGGATCTGCTATGACCCTTTAATGCAACAGTTGTCCTTAGGACATTATCACATGCATTGTCACGCATAAGAACAATCAAGATGTGATAAGGCTTTTATTAATTAATAAAGTACAAAGTAGTTGGTTTTAGACCACCAACTCCAACAATGATGTTACAGATAGTGCCTCAATTTCTGAACTGAAAAGATTAATGCTAGGCAACACTTTTCAATATTTGAATAATGTGTTTCCGCATCAAGCATAATGTGACTGAGATAATAAAGGTTGTTTTCATTCCCAGCATCATTCTTTTGGGTGAGGAAAGCACCCAGTGATCGCTCTAAAGCTGTCACATAGAGAATAATTGGTCTTCCTTCAAAATGTGGCATCAATACTGGTGGACTCAAGAGATATTTCTTGAGGGTATCAAATGCTTCTTGAAAATCTTCAGTCCATTGGTAGGTAACTCCTTTCTTCATTAATCTGATGAAGTTTAAACACTTGCCTGCCAAATTAGCGATAAAGCGCTGAATATAGGACAAGTGTCCTTAGAGTCCTCTTAATTCTTTCAAATTTTGAGGAGGTGACATACCAAGGATTGATTTTGTTTTCTCATGATCAACTTCAATACCACGATGGCATACAACGAAGCCAATAAACTTTCCTGAGGTTACCCTGAAGGCACATTTCAAGGGGTTCATCTTCAAACTGTGTTGCTGAAGTTTATTGAATATGATTTCCAAATCAGCCAAGTGATTGGAACGTTGTCTGAATTTGTCCACCAAATCATCCACATAAAATTCAACAAATTTCCCTAAGAAGGGTTTGAATATATGGTGCATGGCATGTTGGTATGTTTCACTTGCATTCTTTAATCCAAAGGGCATTACCCAATAGAAAAACACACCTTAAGGGGCTCTAAAGGATGTAGATTCTTCATCCTCTGGGGCCATTCGGATTTGATTATACCTAGAGTATCCATCCATGAAGGAAATAGCTTCATATCTAGTTGTTGCATCAATTAGAAGTTCTGTAATCGGAACTGGAAAATCATCTTTAGGACAATGCCGGTTAAGATCTCTGAAATCAATACAGACTCTAATTTGTCCATTCTTCTTTTTCACTGAGACAATATTGTCCAGCCATTTAGGATACTAAACTTCCCTGACAAAGTTATCCTTTATAAGTTTATCAACTTTAGCTTCAATTTTAGAGGCATGAGTTAGGTGTGTTCTTTTGGATGCTTGCTTGAATCCACGATGTTCTTCTGGAAAACCCAAATGATGGGTGGCTACATCAGGATTAAGACCTGACATTTCTGTATAATTACAAGAAAATATATCTCTATGTTTCTTTAGAAAATAAGTATACACCTCTTTCTCTTCAGTGGTCATGGCCACACTAATTAGAGTGCGGCGTGAATCTTCTTTTGTACCCAGATTTATTTCTTTGAGTTCATCCACTGTGGTAGAGATGCCTTCTTCAAATGATGGAGGAGAATCTCTGATATCTTCATCTTCTTCTTCATTATGTATTACCTCTTATGTTCCTACTTGCATAATAGATGACGAGGAAAAACTCCCAAAGTTAGGGGAGGAATCAATATTTGAACATCCTGAAGAAGAGGCTACCATATCTGACCCTGCTAATGACGAAGGGTCTTCCTGTGGTAATAAAGAGGGATTAATGGATTGAGAATCAACATCTTTGTCTTCCTATATCATTGATAGAATTTCTTTTACTCTGGTTGATGAATTAGAGGCTTGTTGTAGTTTAATGGATGAAATGAAAACATCTCCATTTAAGCTTTCATCATTACTTGATGGATCAACAGTTTCTTCCATGTTATCAAGCTCAGTTGTTGAAATTGAAATTATGAAAATTACTAGACAAGTCTTTGGATTTGGTTCTACCCATTCAATTTGATTGATAGGTGACACATAATATGTACTCAAATGTATGAATGGATTTGCTGGGATCTTTTCCAGTCCATTTGGATCATTAACTCTGGTTATCTTCTTTGTCGTGGCCTTCATTCCTTTTGTGTGATAAAATTTGCCTCAATGTATTGAGATTTAGATGTTTTGAATGGAGCCTTGTCACCATACAATGTCCTGATTTGACCATTGAAATAGTATTTCAAAAATTGGTGGTATGACGAAGGTATGACTGCATGTTGATGTAACCAAGGCCTTCTAAGCAGAATATTGAAGGTTGTGTCCTGACGAACAACCATGAAATCTAATTTAGACACAAGATCGCCAAACTGAGTTTTGAGTGTAATCTCGCTCAGAGGTTCTTGTTCGTTTTTTCATAACCTTGCAACATTAAAGTGGAAGGAGATAAGTCAGATTCAGTCAAACGCAGTCGATGAAGTGTACAAATGGGAATGAGGTTGACTTTAGAGCCATTATCAATGAAGGGTCGTTGGATGTTTATGTCATTGACCTTTCCAGACAAATACAAAGGTATGATATGACCATGCACCACATGGTCTTCATATTCATCTATACAAGATATGACTGCATGACATTCTATAGGATCATTCTCTATACGGTAAACCTCAACAGTAGCAACTTCGGTTTCAAACTCTTGAGAACCTGACAAAGCCTCAATGAGTGCCTCTCGAAGATCTTTTGACATATTCAAAGCATCCAGAATTGATAACTTGGCCGGAACTTGGGCCAATTGTTTCAAAACATTATACTTTTGGTCCAAAGTTCTGCGTTTCCCAACATGGAGATGTGTAAGGGTGTAATTTTGGCCTGGCAGCCCGAAAGCCCGACAGGCCCGGCCCGAAAGCCCGAGCGGTCCGGCCCGGAAAAGCCCGCACCGGGCCGTAGGTTCAGCGGGTCGGGCCTGGCCCTTTCCAAAAATGCTCGTGGGCCAGGCCGGGTCGGCCCGAAAAAGCCCGGCCCGCTGGCCCGCACGAAGCCCAGCCCACTGTAAAAAATTTAACGGGGAATCTGCGGGTAGGGGGATTCGATCCCCCTACCATGAGCTCCCAAGGCTGTGCCTGGACCTTGGTCCAGGCGCTGCGCCTGAAAAATAATTACCAGGCTATATATATATAGATATATCTATATACATATATACATACATATATATACATATATAGATATATAGATATATCTGTATATATACATATATACATACATATATATACATATATATATACATATATCTATATATATACATACATATATATATATACCTATATATATATACATGTATCTGTATACATGTATATTTATCTATATATGTATCTATATATGTGTGTGTGTGTGTGTGTGTGTATTTCTATATATATGTGCATATATCATTATATATTAACAAAAAATAATATTATATATACATATATAATTATTATTATATATAATTATAATGTGTGTATAAAAATATATATACAATGATACATAATTATATATATAATAGTGTATATATATAAATAAAGTCATTAATAATATATATCAATTAAGTGTGGTTTTTAAAAATCCATTAATAGTGTGTGTGTGTGTGTGTGTGTGTGTGATTTAATATAATATATATATAAACAAAGCTATTAATATATATATGTGTGTGTGATTTAATATTATATATATATAATAACTTGTTGTATATTAATAAAAAAAATAACACACTCACCTAATGATATCCGTGTAAGTCCCTCAACTTCATTAATTTTTTTAAGTATGTTGCAACATTCATATATTATATATACTATACATATATAAATCTATTTAGAAAAAAAAATTAACTCACCCACTACGACGCACCCCCCAACCCCTAATTATTTTTTTTATAATTTTCTCATATTATATATATATATATATATCAATCATTTAACATTATATATATATAATAACTTATTATATATTAATAAAAAAATAACACACTCACCCAATGATGTTCGCGCACACCCCCAACCTCACTAAATTTTTTTAAATATGACGGAACATGCATATTATATATATGTATATATAAAAACAAATCTACTAATAATATATATATATCAATGATATGATAATATATATATATAAACAAAGCCATTAATATTATATATAAAGCTATTAATAATATATATCAATTAAGTGTGGGTTTTAAAAATCCATTAATAATATATATATATGTGTGTGTGTGTATGTATATGATTTAATAATATATATATATAAACAAAGCTATTAATATATATATATATATATCAATGATTTAATATTATATATATAATAGCCTGTTGTATATTAATAAAAAAATAACACACTCACCTAATGATGTTGTGCAAGTCCCTCAACTTCATTAATTTTTTTAATTATGTTTCAACATGCATATATTATATATCCTATACATATATAAATCTATGTAGAAAAAAAATTAACTCACCCACTGCGACCCACCCCCCAACCCTTGATTATTTTTTTTATATTTTTCTCATATTATATATATATATATTAATCATTTGGCATTATATATATATAATAACTTATTATATATTAATAAAAAAAATAACACACTCACTCAATGATATTCGCGCACACCCCTAACCTCACTATTTTTTTAAATATGATGAAACTTGCATATTATATATATGTATATATAAAAACAAATCTACTAATAATATATATATATATATCAATGATATGATAATATATATATATATATAAACAAAGCCATTAATATTATATATAAAGCTATTAATAATATATATCAATTAAGTGTGGCTTTTAAAAATCCATTAATAATATGTGTGTGTGTGTGTCAATGATTTAATATTATATAATAACTTATTTTATATTAACAAAAAAAATAACACTCACCTCATGATGTTCGTGCACGTCCCCCAACCTCATTAATTTTTTTAAATATGTTGCAACTTGCATATATTATATATAAATTTATTTAGAAAAAAAATTAATCCGCCCACTGCAGCGCACCCCCCAACCCCTAATTATTTTTTTACAATTTTCTCATATTATATATATATATAATAACTTATTACATATTAACAAAAAAATAACTACTCATTAAATGATATTCACACACCACTAACCTCATTAATTTTTTAAAAATATGATAAAACCTGCATATATTATATATATTATATATACATATATAAATCTATTTAGAAAAAAAATAACACACCCACTATTGTGCACCCGCTACGGGTGTAATTTCAGTTCAGACAGGGCCGGGTTGAGTCTGCCCTGCAAAAAGATTAAAAAACGTTTAAAAAATTGTTTTAAATTAAACAAACGCTTAAAATACTTTTCATAAATAAGTTAAAAAAATAAATGTAAAAAAACATTTTAAATAAATGATAAAAAACGTTTAAATAACAACACTTTAAACCCACCACCCACTGTTTCACACCCCCCAACAACTCATTAATTTTTTTTAATTTGTACATAATATATATAAATTCACAGACATGTATAAATCTATTTAGAAAAAAATAACATATCCACCCGCTGTAGAAATTTTTTTTACATAAAACGTGTTAAATATTTAAAAAAATACATGTAAAAAATATGCGTTCAAAAAAACATTTTAAATTAAACGTCTAAAAATAAATGTAAAAAAACATTTTAAACAAGTGTTAAATTATGGTTTAAATAAAGGTTTAAATAAAAATGTTTAAAAAAGTTTTTAAAACAAACATTTAAATTAATTTTTTTAAAACAAACATTTAAAAATTACTTTTTACATTAAAATATGAAAAAAAGTTAAATGTTTTAAAAAAATACTAGTAAAAAGCATGCATTTAAAAAAATTCAAAAATGTTTTAAATTACTCATTTAAAAATAAATGTAAAAAAACGTTTTAAACAGATGTTAAAAAACGGTTTAAATAAAAATGTTTAAATAAAAAATATTAAAAAATGCTTAAAAATTTATAAATAAGTTTAAAAAATAAATGTAAATATGTTTTAAATAAATGTTAGAAAAACTTTTGAATAATAAGGCTTTAAACTCACCCACGACAGCTGCACACCCCTCATTATTTTTTTTCAATTTGCAAATAATATATATATATATATATATATTCACAATATATAAATCTATTCAGACAAAAAAACACATCCACCCACTGTAAAATGTTAATAAAAAATAAAATAAATGTTTATACAAAAAACATGCATTTAAAAATAAATGTAAAGAAACGTTTTATATAAATGTTAAAAAAATGTTTAAATAAAAAAAATTAAAAGAGACAATTATTTTGAAAATAATAAAAGCTCACCATGGCCCGACTCGAAAAAGCTCAGCCCGACCCGAAAAAGCCCGGCCTGACCCGATGGTTTGGGTCGGCCCGAGGCTGGGCTCGGGTCGCCTCATGGGGTTGTTCGGGCCGGGCTGGGCCGGGCTGGGCCGGGACGGGCCGAAATTACACCCCTAGAGATGTGGTTTTGCAGTTGCTTTGGAAGTTGATGCTTCTGTTGTAGATGTACTCTGTGTTGGAGCAGAAGCTGGAAATACTGCTGGCTTTGGTAAATTAGACTGACTAGGTCTATTCATTTGCTAAGAGGAAGATGACGTAACTTCTAATCGGTCTTCCAAAATAATTGTGTCAGAACTAAGCCTATCTTTCATAGAAGAAACTCCTTGTACCTATTGAGCCTGATGAAGGGACCTTCCACAATTTTCTGCCACATATATGGTTCGAGCAGGGGTAGAGTTAAAATAGTGGTTTCTAGAATTCCCACGTCTTCCCCTGTATCATTGACCTTGGCCTCTTCCTCTTGTTCTCCAATTATGTACAAGGAACTCTGGCTCATTATAATCAGAATCGCCATTGGCATAAGGATCTGTTAAATGGATAATATTAACAGAACCAAAGATTAGTTCTTCATCTGACAAAGATTCTTCTTGACGGGTTAATTCTGGTTGTGTCGTTTGACGGGGCGGTGCCTATGCTTTTGAAACATATGGCATAAAATCTTCTAGGGTCAAGGAAAACTTTGTCCTTGACACGAGCTCGTCTTCTTCTGACTGCTCTTTGTCTTTATGATCACTTCTCTTCTTTGAGGAATGGCCTTTTGATGAAGATGTTTTTGTTGTGGCAGGAGTGGCAGAAGACACAATCAGTTGTTTTAACTGTGTTCGTAAAATGGCATGAGTCTGGTTGATCATTTTCCTGATCATCCAATCATCATATTTCTGCAAATTTTTAATTTTGACATCTTTTCATTCTCCCTCTTCCTCTAGATTGGCAGCAGTAACATATGCTACTTGAGATGATGAACTTTTCAATTTCACTTGTCCAAATTCTACCATCTTTTGCATAAGGTCTTTGAAAACAAAGCACTCTTGAATGGGGTGTCCCAACATTCGATGAAAGGGACAATAATTTGGAAGATCTTCATCTCCTTCTTTACTAAGTTTATTCAGGCTTGGCAACTAAACCAAATTGTTTTTTAAGGATAAGATAAAGTAACCAGGAACTTGTTCATTCCTGAAAGAATAAACTTTATTCTTTAATTCCTCAAACTATTTCCGCCTTTGATCTCTTTGATCATCTTGATGAGGCAGTCATTACTGCTGATGCTTAGGAGGCGGAGCCCTTCAGTATGATTAGGGTCTTGAAGTAGAAGCAGGTACATGTGCCTGTTTGAGGGCGACTGTAGCAGCTTCTGTTTTTCCTATCCACCTCCCCAAAGCTGATAGAATTACATGATTTTTAGCCTCAATTTCTATAATATAGTCTTTTATTTGTTGATCGATTGAAGTAAGGTCTCTAAACCCTCCTGTGTATTTCACAGGGATCAATGGCGTGCGTAATTCATCATGCAGATTTTCCACACATATTGGTAGCAATTCTTCTTGAGAGAGTGATAGACTTAAGGAAAATGTTAATCCTTTCCATCATGCAATGAAATATGAAACTCTTTCATTCTCTATTTTTTTTATAATTGGTAAGGTCAAAAACTGTCATCTTTGGTAGCATTGAGCTAAATTGAAGAAGGGACTTCTGACGGAGATCTTCCCATTCAGTAATTGATTGAGATTACAAACTTGTATACCAGACAAAAGTTGGTCCTTGTAATGATTGCACAAAACACCTAAGCTTAACTGCTTCTTGTTGTTGATAAGTTCCCATCATGGGATCACAACGAGAAACAAAATGTGTTAAGTATTGTTTCGGATCTCCCGAACCATTAAAGATTAGGAATGTGGTATTCACAAAATTTGGTGGGGGAGGAATTACATCCACCCATTCTGGGTAAGCTCTCTTTTCCGGCTGAACTGGTGCACTTCATTCCTTCATAGCTTCCAATCAAGTCGTTAATGCCTAATTTGTGTTCATAAGAATTTGGGGAACATCTAGATGAACTGGATTCTGTGCAGGTATAACAACTGGAGCTTGAGCTGGTGCAGCGACCGGTAAAACCACTGATGGTGGTGTTGATATCTGCCTTGGATAACCCATGGAAATAGGCCTATTAGGATGTATATGGTCTTGCCTTGATTGTATACCCAATGGAGGGAATTCATTATCTACATATGTAGTTACTAAAAATCCTCTTTGCTGAGGATCTCTTACAGGATTTGCAAGTTGAGGACTTGACTGGGGAGTACGTCTAGCAGAAATGTTATTTCGAAGTAACTCTGTATTGAGTCTTTTCAACTCCTTCATTTCCTCTTCTTACTGTGCAAATATCTCGTCAAGCAAAAGATATTGGCCTTCTCCAGAGTAAAAGTGATATGCAATCTGACTTTTTCCTTTCCCCTTGTTAGATGTCTTTCGGAGATGGAGGAGTTGGTTATTTGAAGGCATACCTAGATTCTGGGTAAGCCTCTGATTTTGGGTACACACACCTTCTTCATTTGTCTCGGTGTGTACCATATTATGGACAAGAACTTCATCTTCTGATTCCCCTGATCTAGACTTATTTTCTGGAGGATCTTCTGCAATGGTGTCAATAACATTCACTGATTCATAATGCATTGATGGCATTTTGTCAGTGTTTCTACTAGATTGTCTTCCTTTGTGTCTTTCATGAGACTTAGTTATTCTATATGAATAATTCCCTAGAACTATTTGGTGGATAGTAACCCTAAGGGAATCCTTGGATAGTTCAGTTGCATGCTTTCCTTGTGGCTTATTCCCTAATCGGGAGACAACTAACTCCCATTGAGGAGGGGATTGCAGATGTGAAAAAAGCCCCCAGCCCTGCAGTCTGGGGTTGTTCCTATTCTTTTTCTTCAAATATTTGAACGTTGTTTAATGAATTTGAAGGTTAAATTAAATTATCCCCCAACCTTGTAAGTCAGGGTGATTCTTGAACTCATATGGCTGAAATTTGTGCAACTGCTCTTCTGATTTTATGGATTTTGGTTCGGACATTAGCTGGGTGCATTATCCAACAATCATTCAAATCACCTGTTTCGGAAGATCATTGTGCTATTTTAGACATTTTCATCCTCTGACATCTAACATCCTCTAAACGGGATGCCTATTAAAGATTCACAAATGCTTGATGTAAAAGTAACTCAACAACTTCTTTTCTTTGGGCCTGATTCTGATGAGAACTGATTGAGGCATGTTCTTGAGCGTACATTTGATTACATACAAAACCTATTGATTGTGGCCTACCATGGGCAATAACATTGCATGAGACCACTTTTGGCAAACTTTTCTAATTTTGGAGTGCAGTGAAATGCAATGCTCCATATGCACCTCATCCTCTTATACAAACACTAGATGAGGAATCAAAAATTAACTGGCGTAGTCTCCTTAGAGCATTGATACATGCATGCTGAAGGGTTCTCTTTGGTTTTCAACCTTTGGATGTTGGGAAACTGATAGAGATTCTAAGTCAATTTGGTGCTGCAACCCTCCTATTACCTTTACATGATTTTGATATTCATCATATGGTAATACTTTGGTTTTTAAATGATGAAGAGTTTTCCATAAGTTGAGGTGAATATCATGAATAAAATCTTCTGTCATCAATTATAGAATGTTATAATGAGAATTTTCCAAAGTCCATAACATGACTGGTGTTTCTCCTTTAGCTAATTGGTTCCTCATGTTTAACACATCTTCATCATCTTTCACTAGAGGTTTCTCCACTTGGTCTGAACAGAGTGGATGTTGTGTATTAGAAGACAAATGACCCAAGGGAGGTTCATAGGATTACCATTCCCTTAAGATGTCTTCTGGTTGAGAAAGTGTTTCACCTGTAAATGACAAGGCATCAGACATGACTGGTCTTGTGTTTTCAAGTGCCTCGAGATAGGAGGGATTTCTCATTGCTACATTTTCAATTATAGAATTGTCTTGACAATGTGAAATACTACTACAGAGAGGACTTTCGCAGTGAATTCCATCATGGGGAGGATCACTGTGATGGATTACAGCAAGGGATAAATCTTCTTGCTCCTTGGTCTTTTGGCTACACGAAGGGTTTCCATGGCTCTTATCTAAAGATAAGTGCTCTGGATTGACTGAATTTTCAAAAAGAAAGCCTTCATGATGAAGTGTATGATGAGGAACTTCAGAATTACAACTACCACTCCCATAATTTGGTAATGAGAGGATAGGATCTTGAAAAGAAACAAATAAATGTCTGAGGTCTTCAAGAAATCCAACATTAAGAGGAGCCACATCACGGTTTAACTCTTGATTTTCCAAAAATGCTTGCAGAGACTTCTTTCTGGATGTTCTCTTATATTTAGTTGGAACCACTTGCTTGGAAAAGTGGTTATCATGGGAAAGTATGTGTGTCTGCCTTGGATTAGTTATCGGAACAAATAGATTACCTCCGATTGGAAAGGGTGTATGTTCCAGATCTTGTTGTCTATATGATATGGGGGAGTATGCCTCATAAACCGCCTATACTGGAACAGAGGTGTGTATCTACTCCGGTATGGCATGCCGATGTGTCATTCCATGTGTGGGGATAGATTTATGTGTATGTTCCCCTGATACTACTGAAGTATTTGTTAAAATATCCTGGCACACTTGGAAGATGAGACTGCTGACAGAATTAGTGATTGTAAACAGGTATATGTTCATGTTTACCAGTTTCCACTACATTAGATTGGTGGGCTTCTTTAAATGCAGTCATACAAGCCTGTTGACTGGATGATAACTTGTAAGCATGTGTATGTGATTGTTCACGGTACTCTACTAGGTTTATCTGGTGGGATTGGTGGATTTCTATTAGACGAGCCTGCTAAGCAGCAAAATTAGGACAGACTGGTGTATGTGCATGCTCATTGTTTTCCATCAAGTTAAATTGATGGGATTTTCTGGTGGAGGCAGAGGTGAGAACCTTCTCCCTGTTAACTGGACGTTCTCCCTGGTGGTTCATCTTGTATGCCCAGGTCTGAGATCACTGGGCCAAACGTCTAAAGGAAACACCCCCATCATGTTGAGGGTACACTACTGAGTGATTCTGGCGGCGATTGCTAGTGGGAGTCCTCAAGAAAGACTCCTCCATTCTTGAATTGATGCCTTGAGTGACCTATTAATCCACATACCTGTAGTATGGGAGTGGTTTATTGTTGTATTCTGGGGATAAATACCTAAAAATATTGGAGACGGTGGTTGGCACCGTTTTCTTCCTGATCATTAGTCATCGTTGGCCAGATGATTGAGGATTATTATGACCTGGAGGGCCTGTCGAGTAGCCTCCAAAGTCGGGATTGTACCATGCTGGTGATATTCCTTTACCAGCACATTAGAGAACCAACGTTGAAGACAATGGGTTGGTCATAACATCCTTCCCATGGATGGAGATTCATCTTGATAAATGGTCGGGAAGTTCATAGATTTTGTCTTGGAGAAATCCATTCTTTGGATTGAAGGGAATTCTATGGAAAAATGAGACAACAACAAGCTCTATTAAAGCAAAATCTTTTCAGATGGATACATGCGTGATTGATTCCTTTGTTTGGCCTCCCTTTATCAATTGATAAGGGACTAACAAGTGGGTAACATTATTAATTTGGTTAAGAATTCACGTCAGGTTCACCATTTTTGTTTCGTTGTTCCTTGAAATGTGTGTTCTAGTTTTAAGAATCACTATTTCCAGGCAGTTTCCATTGGATTAATTCATGGAACCGGAAACTTACAACAGTTCTTTATCCAAAGGGGACCTGCTTTCCAAAGGCAAGCATTCGTTAAGTTTAAACTTTATGATAATTAAGAACGTGCATTGGTCTAGAGGATGCGAGGTCGGACTCATCACACCCTTTTGGGGGAAATTATTGTCTACTCCGGGACTCTCTTTGTAAATTTAATATATTTTTATGAATCCTTATTAATTCAACAAGTATATCATAAGTATCCATTGGAATTTACAATCACTTAATAACATGTTTAAAATTTAGAATCATCAGTATGCATTCAAGGTTCTTCATTTAATGGAAATATCCATATGTATTCGAAGTTTTACATCAATGGTATCCTCTAATATACTTCTTAGAGATTATTTTAATCATTGTTGTGATGATACCGGTTTTTAAGCCACTCATTGGGGCACTCTGTAATTTTATTGTCATATAGGGAGACGAAGGTTTGGTTTTATTTTGGGATCATGCCCATAAGATGGGATACCTACATATCCTTGTGAAAGGAATAAGAACCCTCGTAGTTCGATAAGTCTCATAGGAGAGTATGGTCCTTTCAGGGAAATCAGTTTGGGTTTACTTCCTGAAAAGGATGCCTTGATGATCTGGGGTTTAATTTGGGGATTATTCCTAAGGAGTATGCCCAGATTAAGGGAATTAGGATTGGATTCCTGAGGAGGATATCCAGTGATCTCGAGCCCTGAAAGGGCTTCCTACGTATCCTGGTTTGAACAGGAATCAGAGTTCTCATAGTTCCTTCTGGTGAGTGTTTGTGCACATGTTGTAACTATCACGTATCTCTAAGCCCACATGAGTCATTATTAGTGTGAGAAAAAAGAGGATGTGAAATATTCAATAATTACACTTCACACTTTTCCTCCTCCACTGATGGAAGAGGCGCATCGACCATGGAAGAGGGCAAGGAGATGAGCCTTCCCTCTATTCTATTTACATTGTACAAGGGTCCAATGTAAGGAGGAAGGGATGAAGGTGAGAGGATTATACCAGGATGGCTTCCCTTTAATTGATCTTGGTAGGGGAGGGAGACTTATCCTATGCTTTCATGGAAAAGTAAGTGTGAATTGTACCTTCCCCTACCAAAGACCTAAGGTTCCGGGTCATCTCTTCGAGAAGGGAGAGGTCCGAACCCAACCCTCCTCCAAACCAGGAACTTCCCAACACTGTTCTTAGTATAAAGGTCCATGTGACTATGGATATAAAAACCCACAAACATCCCATGAATCCTAACCCCATTGTGAAAAAAAATGTGGGAAACCTCTGACTTCGGAAATACAAACCCAAATAGGAGACACACTAATTTTCATTTCCCAAAGGTTTGATAAGTCAGTAGGTTTTGGTGGAGGCTTCAACTTAGTCCCTTTCAGATAAGGAAACAAAATAAGGAGATAACCTGCCATAAATTGCTTTTCAAAAGGGTACTTGAGTTGGTCATGTAGGTCCCTCGCGCAAGTATGCCGCGTAGGTATGGCGCGCAGGTATGCCACGCAGGTATAAATGATGGATGAAGAATGTGTTTTACATAGGAGAACCAAACCTATGTAAAATTTATAAAAAGACTTTCAAAACATTCTTATCACGTTTAACTATCTCTTCTCTCATGGTTTAGAGAGCTACCTGAGACGATTTGAGGGATCTAGGCAAAAGATCTTCAGAATGAGAGATTCAAAGAGTCTTTAAAATTTTTCTTTTTTCAAATGGGGAGCCCAAGGGATCTATTTATAGGCACATATGGGGCCTGGTCGAATAGATGTTGCTCACGCAGGTCCTTCGTGCAGCTCCGCCACACAGGTACTCCACATAAAAGCATAGAGATTATTCTGGCATGGAGCTCTGCCGCGTAGATCTGTCATGTAGTTGTACCGTGTAGCTCTACCGTGTAGGCCTGTGAAGCTAGTCTGTCATGCAGTTCTGTTGCGAAGCTCTTTTTGAAGTATTTTGATTTTCCTTTGAACTCTTCGAATATTATTTTGGGATTTGAAATATCTGGGGTTCTCTCCATAGTCTTTTTGTTTTCTTAATTGGTGTCAATAATTTATATAATGTTTTTATGTAATATATGTGTGTGTGTGTGTACACACACACCCACACCCACACATATATTATAAAATTTGAATTTATATGCAATTTATTTTAAAAAACAAATAAAAATTAATAGGGGGTTAAAAACCCTTCTAATCAAAGGGATTAGTGATTTATTGAATTAGTGGGGGTTAACAACCCTCTCTAATGTCATAAATTATAGGGGGTTCATAACTACCTCTAATTTATTAAATTAGAAGGGGTTCAAAACCCCCTATAATATAAGGGATTAACGATAGTTTGTGAATCCCCTCTAATTTAAGATATTAGAAGAGGTTGTGAACTCCCATTATTTCCTTTAAAAAATTCCACATTATATATATAGCTACTAATATATATACAAATGAATATTATATATATATAACCTATAAAATCCAATTGAACATATAGGGCCACTGGTTATTAAATTAGCAGTGGTTTTGACACAAATGCCTCTAAAATCCAACCAAATATTACAAAGAAAAGATGATGAAAAATTTAGAGGGGTCCGTGTATAACCCCCTCTAAAAAACTACCACTAATCTGTTGTTTTTTGTAGTGTTGGGAAAACATGGTCTCCTTGCTTGAACTCTATGGGGTTATAACGTTGATCTGTATGAGATTTTTTTTCTCTAGGATGTCCTCATCCACTCATGGATGGCCCAAACCTTATCCATAATTTCTTGCACCATATTTTTTCCAACAAGAGATTCATCGTTGATCTATGTTTGGAACAAGGGTGACTTGTAGGGTATCCCATACAGGGCCTCAAAAGGTTCCATGCTAATAGTAGAGTGGTAGTTATTATTATACACAAACTCTACCAAGAAAAAGTGATCCTCCTAGCTCTGTTTGAAGTATAACACACAATCCCACAGTATATCCTCTAGTACCTAGATAGTGTGCTTGATCTGCCCATTTTTTTAGGGGTGAAAGGTTGTAGTCATCCTCATATGGTTCTTAGATTCCTCTTACAGGCCTCTCCATAACCATGACATTAACCACACATCATGGTCGGATACAATCATCGAGGGAATCTCATGAAGGGAAATTATCTCCTGTGCGTACAACTACCTCAAACTCTCCACCAAAATCTGCTCCCTTATACCAAGGAAGTGTGATGACTTTGTAAGTCATTCAACTATCACCCAAATGGAATCATGGTATATCCTTTTACATGGAATCCCCATCATAAAGTCTATATATATTTCATCCCATCTCCACTTCTGGATCTCAATAGGTTTCGATAAACCTACTGGAACCCAGTGTTCAACCTTCACCTGCTAATAGGTGAGGCACTGAGAGACGAACTCAGTCATCCTCCATATCATGTCAACCCACCAAAACTATCACTAAAGGTCTATGCAAATCCTCCCCACACCAGGATGTATAGACAAAGGGGAAGTGTGAAACTCTCTCATAACCTCATCCCACATCATGACTAGGACCATCATATGTCCCTATAAAAGGATGACGTGATTCCCTTCATTAGAAAATCCATCTGGTGAATCTCCTGGGGATATCTAGTTACGCAAGACCTCATAGTCGATCTCTCCCAAATGGGACTCTATCGTATGCTAGAGGAGTGGAGGAGTCAACACCAATGACTAAAGAAAATCTTCACTCACCTTCTCAACCAGGTTCAACTATAAGGAAGTCAACTACTCAGATGCCTCCTACACCAAATGAGCTTGAGACTTTTTTCTAAGGGAACCTTCCACCATGTTTCCCTTCTCAGGAGTATAAACTATTTAAAATCCATAGTCTTACAAGAAATCCAACCAGAACCTCTATCTCAGGTTCTAGTCTCTCTATGTGAAGATATACCTAAGACTCTTATGGTCTGAGTAAACACAAAGTGCTCTCCCAAAAGATAGTTTCCACATCCTCAGATCAAAGACTATCGCTTCCAACTCTAGGTTGTGAGTCACATAGTTCTTCTCATGGGGTATCAACTACCTTGAACCATAAACACCCGTATCTTCATCAATATGCAACCGAGATCATATCCATAGGCATTACAATACATTATGAACTCCATGCTCTCCTCCAGTAGTCTCGAAATAGGAGCACTCATTAACCTCATCTCAACTCCTCAAAGTCCCTCTAGCATTGCTCAATCCAGGTAAATGGATTCCATTTCCGCATCATGGTGGTCAAATGGGTTACAATCCTAGAGAAGTCTATCACAAACTTTTTATAGTACCTCACCAATACAATAAAACTCCGAACCTCTAATACTCTTTTAGATGGATCCCAATCAAGCACTGAATCAATCTTCACCAGGTCTATAGCTAAAATATGCTCAGAAATGGCATGACCTAGAAATTGAATCTCATGAATCCAAAATTGGAACTTTGAGAGCTTACCATAAAGCTAGTTCTCCTAAATTAGGTCTAGGACCATCCTTAGGCGCTCTGTATGCTCCTCCTCTAATGAAAAGTATATGAGTATGTCATCGATAAAGACAACAATAAATTGGTCTAAGTATGGATGGAATATTAGGTTCATCAAGTACATAAATACAGTGGGGGAATTCCCCACACCGAAAGGCATCACAAGGAACTCTTAGTGTATATATAAATATCAGAATGCAAACATCAGAATATCAACCTTGTAAACTCTCAACTAGTGGTAGCAAGACCTAAGATTAATCTTTGAGAACCAACTTTCACCTTGAAACCGATCAAAGAGGTCATAAATACTCAAAAATGGGTAAGTATTTTTTATCATGTATTAGATTAGGAAATAATAATGCACGTAAATCCACAATATCTCATCCTCCTTTTTCATGAACAACATCAGAGTTTTCCATGGGGACACACTTGATTTGATAAAAACCTTCCCTCAAAAAGTCCTCTAACAGCAACCGAAGCTCTCAAAGATTGATAGGGACCATACGATATGCTATAGAAGATATTAGAGTGGTCCCGGGGTGAAAGTCAATGAAAAACTCCATCTCACGCATCATAGGTAGTATCAGAACATCCTTGGGTAAGACATACAAAAAATATTCCATGATTGAAGGAATCCAGATACCTGAAGAGCCTGTTGCGCTAAGGGATACACTCTTTAACTAATGGGTGATGGGTTTCAGACTCATGTTCACAAAACTCACTCATCCATCCATGAGATCTATCTCTCCCATAAATAAGAATCTTATCCCATCAGTGCAAAGGTATCTAGATCATTTTTAGTGAAAGTCAATCTAGAATCGAACCATGGAAAACCAATCCATATCCAAGATGATTTCATAGGGTTCCATCATGAAGAACAAAAGGTACCATAAGAAACTATCTCCTCTAAATGATATATCGCACTATCGATAAACAAAAGATATAGAATAAGTGTTCCTCATAGAAACCTCAAGACAAATCTATTGGTCTAAAGCCTCAATTGGGAGTTCTAGCTCTCGCACCAAGAGTAAAGAGATGAAGGAATGACTCACACCTATGTATACTAATATTGAACCAATAGTATAATTAACACATATCATGCCTCTAATCATATCATGTACCACTGGGACATATTCCTCCATAGCCTACAGTTGTATGTGGCACTGACTGCTAGATCCTTGAGTCTGACATGGGCCACCTAGTAGTGGTGTTGGTAGAAGTATCACATAACATCGTCCACCACCCACATCTCCTCCTCCTGGATCCCCACCTGCTCCTCTTCTAACTCCACCTCCCTAAGGTCCACCCTTCCCTATCCTAGGAGATCTGTGATCATGATGTTTCTTCTATCATGGTATTCCATTTGTTATCAGCCTACCCTCCTGTAATGTCTTGTATTTTCCATATAATTTTTTTTGAAAATTATATGGGATTATTTCGAGACCAGGCACTGAGATGGAACATGATTCCGAGTCCCAGGGTTCCTGGAATAAATGTTCAAACTGTTTTAAAGTTTATTAAAAGTAGTGTGCATGTTTGGTTTTAGCATCTTTTAAACGAGTCATTGGATTTGAAATCTAAGGGCACTATTGTGTTCAGAGTAGCGAGTTTTTCTTAGGCAATACCTAACTTCTATCGGCATGGGTCGACTGTGGAAAATATTTTTTGGTTGTTTTAAAGAATAATAAAAATAAACTTAAAAGGTTTATTTTCTTTTTCTTTTAACGTTTCGTGATGACACAACAATGTCGCGACACAGCGAAAAGGCAGTTATTTCCTTTCATAAAGGAAACAGTGTGGCAATGCTGCAACTTAGTGAAACAGTGACACTAAAATGTGTTTCCTCAATTAATAGCTTGGCAGGGATACAAGATTATACACAATCCTAGAGAATTCCCTGGTGGCTCCAGAAAAAAAAATGTGTTGGAAAATCCTATCTTTGGTGAGTGATTAACGACAATGAGATGATGAATCAAGATCATCCGTGGGCAGATCTCTGACAACGATGAACGTTCTTCATTGATCGATCCACACTCTAGGTATGGGGTTTGTTTTTTCTTTGTGATTCCTTTCCCCATACTTGTTTCCAATGACGAACGTAGACCAACCCACGAACATGTTGATCAGTGGTTCGATAGTTTATGTGGGATGGTTAAAAATGCAGTATTAATGTGGGAATTAGATCTTTGTGATTTTTAATTCATTCTTTATGATCCTGCTAACAAGAACAAATTTGGGCCGACACGAACAAAGGATTGGATCCATTATTTAAGTGTTCTTGTGTTTCTCTTTTCCCCCTTGTTCTTCGCTTTCTCTTCGTTCTTCATGAGAATATGAGAATATTGATTATTTCACCTTCGATCTATGGAAAAATAATCCTGAGGCTGAGAATCTGGCACCGCAGCGACCCTACATAGGAGCGACAGCAGGCGCGGCATGAGATGAGTCCGCCAACGGAGTGTTTGGAAACGAAATCATTGTCGACCCGATGGTGTGGTTGGGCCAAGTGGACGGTCACCGGTATGTTGGATAGAAGCAGTGGTGAACTGCGGTCTAGTGGGACCGTTATAGTGGGATGACCTGCGGTAGGGGGTCGCGGGTGGTGGCGCAGGAGGCCGCCGGCTCGACGGTCGGCAGTGGTAGGGGCCCGCGGCGGTGTGGTCACAGGCAGCGATGGGGGTCGCAGGTTGTGGTGGTGTAGACTGGTGATGTGGAGTGACACCACATCATCCATTTGGCACATGGTACTGCAGACCGCATGCGAGAGGAGCAGTTGATACATGACTGGTTGCACTAGCGGGACGTGGTAGTCGCCTCTTCCAGGTGATATAACTTGGTCCGCTGAAGTAGACCGAGATGGAGCTAGAGGACCAGACCGGTAGTGGGCCGATCCCAGCTAGGGTGGGCTAGGGAGGGCCGATTTGGATCTGGCGGGTTGGGTTAGGCGGGACCCGGGTCGGGTCGGATCAGACCCAGACCCAACCAGCCCCTTTTTACTTCTCAAACTGTGTGTCTGTTTGATGAGCCATTTGCGGTTTTGGGAACCTTGATATGAGTCAATCCTTTTAATATAATCTAAGTGAGTTTCCATGGAAGTTGGATTATGTCCTTTTGACTCGAGGAGTAGGTTCTCTCGGAACGAGCATGCTAAGGATGGAATCCTGTGGCTAGTTGTGACCTAGAAGCTATGTGGTTACCTAGACTGTGTGTCTTACCTAAACTACGTGTCTTATCTAGACTTTTTGTCTTACCAAGACTGATTCAGTACTCTGCTATCCCACTAGGGTGTGGGTATTCTAATCTTTGATGACACTCTATGTGTTACCTACACTCTGTGTGTTACCTACACTCTGTGTGTTACCAACACTCCGTGTGTTATCTACACTCTGTGTGTTACCTACACTCTGTGTGTTACCGACACTTCATGTGTTACTACTTGATGGTACTATGGATTCTTATGAAAATCATGTTTAAGTACCATAGACCTATACTTTGTGTGAGCTGACTCTAGTGACTCTCTTGATTGTACCTCTTAGAGGATACACTTAGTGTGCCTATTTGGTATTCTACTTGGTGTATTTCTTAGTGATCTTATTTATGGTATACTTCGTGTGATTCCTTTTAGTTTACTTTTCATAATTACTTTGTGGTTTGGGGTCCCTAATTAGTATTATTTTACTCACCCCTATACGGGCTTCGCCCGTACGTGTCGTGTCTTGTGCAAATGATCAACAGCTTTGACATAGTCCTTGGTGGACCGGGGACAGGGGGTGCTTCAGGGTGACCAGATGGACATGGTAAGTTTCAGTGACATTCAGATAGATTATCGTACCTACCCTTCAGATAGGGTTTTCGGTATATGAGATCCCGGAGCTTGTGCTTTTCCATTTCAGTTGGTCTTGTATTCTGGCCCCTTTTTCCTTTCAATTCTATACCTTACTCTGAGTGGGTTTTCTTAGTGGTTTGCATCCATCTTTTACTTGGAGTTGGGTGTGTGCGTACAGGTACTAGGGAAAATTCCTCCCACCTATGGGATATGCCTACTTGGTACTAGTCAAAATCCCATATCCTATGGGATGCAGGCTTGGGGTAGTCGTGGCACGGGCCCCGAGGGACGGTTCATGACACCTCCTTAGCATGTTTGGTCAGGAAATCACGTGACATCTAACCTTTCCCATCACATGCATAGCACCACCCCTCTTTAGGTTGCCCCGGTCCCCTGCATGGTCTCTGTGCCGCATGATTGTAGCAACTCAACCCTAGATAGCCCAGATCTAGTGTCTACCCCTAAATACATTGGCATGATTACAAGGATTCAAATCTCGAAGGACCGGTCAATTTATTATTCTTGGAAAACTAGATACATAAATGAAAATTTTATTACAAATGGATACACTAATTACAACATTTTTTTTATTATTAACAAATAAACAACTTCAACGACAACTCTAATCCATCTAGTAAATCTAAACATATCTTTCATGGTATGCTTCTTGGATTCCTAGGGAAAGAAACATAATAAGGGTGAGCTCAAATGATTAGTAAGGGAAAAATGTAGCAAAAGAAATAATAAATCAATGAGAATAATCAATATAGAAAGGTAAATAATTGGAAATATATTTCATTCAAATAAATAGATAAGGAAAAATAAATATGGCAAGGTATGAAACTAAAACACATGTCATTAATCAATTAACTGAAATTAAATGTATCCATAGATATGTTAACGCAAAATATTATGGATGAATAATAACTAAAACTAATATGAAAGTAATTCTTAATTATTGTATTCCATGTTTCCAAGGTACATGGAACCAGTATCGTCAAGACCTTTCAAAGGATGATTTATCTATTGGGTAAAAATCCATCTAAGGCTGCTAGCCAACTATTTCGTCTCATGAGACTATCGATGCATCGAGGGGATTTCATTCACCGATCCCCAACCCATGTCTACCAGTCCAAATAATTATTCATAATGAATAATAAAATAAATAATATGCCTTATCAAATATCCATATTGAATAAAGAATATGAATTTATTAATAATAACTTAGAGGAGGATAAGTGCCAACATGGGTTGTTGACATTAAAGAAATCTTGGGGAAAAATAATCATTAAACATCCCAAAGTGTCCCATACCACATTGAAACATTTAAATAATAATTAAATGAAAGATAGAATATTATTAGAGTAAGTAGATTCAGGATATAAAATGTCAAAGGTAGTATATAGAGCATATAAAAGTGACTAAGTGCATAATGATAAATAAGTCTCAATGGAATTTAAATTGAGATGAAATCCATTACATATGAATCAAAAGACCCAAAAGTGATAATCATCAAATGAAACATATAAATACCATGAAGATAAATTAATTCATGATATAATATATCAAAATGGGAAGTATTTATACCACAAAAAATAAGTAAGTGGTGAATATGACATTTATCTCACATATGTAAAAAGTGAGATGGAAATATTTACCTTGTGTTTCCTTTCGGGTGAAGTCCTTTAAATTCCTGTATAATAAACTTATTTTAATTTTATACTTGATTAAAAACCTTTTTAATATTTATAATTAATTGTATTTCTCTTATTACCATGTTGTGTACAACTAATCAAACAATTAAGTTTGTGTCGGGTGTTTTGACTGAATTCGGTTGATGTGTCAAAACAACTATTGTTGGTCAACTATGGTCTAATGGGTCATTACATAAACGTATACAAAATAATAATCATGACATAATTATTATATTTATACATCAATTATACTTTTAAAATCAATCATTAAATATGTTTATGAAAAATGAATCGACATTACAATCATGGATACGGTAGGTCGTACGTACGCATGAGTAATGTTCCCATTTTTCAATGATCATTATGAAAGAATTTAAGTATCATTATATCCTTACAGAATTATCATTGTGTCATAAATTACATATTATTTAATCATATATACTTATATAAATAATTATTTGATGTAAAAGGAATCACATCATGTTGAGGAGGCGGTATTCCACACGTCCACGAATGACGTTATCACTTTTTAAGTGTGTGAAAGAGTGATAAAGAAAACACACACACACACACACACACATATATATTATTTAAAAAAATATAACTATTTCATGAATATAATATATATGTTTTTATGTCACATATGTTTAATTATAAACATCATTTATACCTTCCATGTATCATGTGAACGAATCACATCGCTTTGAGGGGGAGGTAGTCCACACTTCCTCAAACGATGTTATCGTATCAATGTAAAATGGAAAGTATTAAATGCATGTGTTATAAAAGTAATAAAGAAGAATAAATACATATTAAATATAATATGTAACATACATAAATATATTGTCCATCATAATTTCCACCATGAGAGTTGGTAAATGAGAATTGAACAATCATCATTTCGTGAGGCAGTAATTCATCGTACACAGAAACAGTATGTTTGTTACCCATTAGATGGAGGTTCGTGTAAGTGTAGGTTGAAAACTTATCATAAAAACGTACTAGTATATTGAGGGTACTGGTGTTGTTATGTAATCATAGAATAATAAGAGTATAGGGAGTGGATAATGGAAATTAAACTAAAAAGAATGAGAGAAGGAATTACATCTTAATTAGGTAACTTCTTTTGATTTATACCAAAAGAATTCCTTGGGAGGATTAATTACCTAAGGTATGATTAAATATATAGGGGATGATTTTTGGAAATCTATTTGGGAAGATCTTGGCCTAACTTAAGTGGGTTGAGAGGTGTGAGGAATGGGGAGAGGTGGTGGCCTTTTATAGTAGAGGAGTGGCACTCTTGTAATATTTTTACAAGGGAATTCCATGCATGTTTTTCATGTTGAAAGTGGATCCAATAATGGACCCAATTCTATAAAAGTGGATATAGGGTCTAAATATGTACATCAAATGGATTTTGTATAAGTTTATAGGTCTATTTAGGCCTTAAATTTATGGTTTAGTCTCTTATTAAGCTTAATTTAACCTTAATTGTTGTAATTAATTTTAATTACCTTCACTAGTATTTTTGGTAAAAAACTATGTTGAACTTATTAGAAATTATAAATTATTATGATTCAAAATATGGAATCCATTTTTCCAAATTCTAATCACATAAGTGGCAGAAATTAATTTAAAATTCATCTTGCGAGCGGGACAACAATGCATGTTTTTAAAGTAAAAACGTCTGAAAGTTGGCTATGTTTTTTATAGTCAATTTCAATGTAAAATTGATTAAAATGAAATAAATTTTATTAATTGATAAAAATATTATCTAATTAAACTTTAAAACCAATTAAAAGTATAATTTATCTTTATAAATAAATTAGATGAAAAATCAGTTTTGAACTAAAATTCAGTATTTTTACCTTACGTGCTTGTTGTCATACACGCTATCAAATACAAGGTTCTTACTTCAGTTTTTTGGGGCATCACATTCTCCCCACCTTATTTAAATTGCATCCTCACAATTTAAAATCAATCATGGTGATATGTTGTTTGATACTTCCTATGTTTGAAATATCACATTAGTAGAAGAATCCATAAAACATCCTCTAGAAAAGAGAGAATGGAAAGTACAAAGGTAACATGGACTATCATGTAACTAGGTATCTAAGTATGATAGCATTAGTGGAAAGTAGATATACATACTTTTATTGAAAATGTAAATATTTATAGGGAGTTAATGAGATTATAAATCAAAAACAAGTGAATGATCAACAGAAATTTGAGGTCCCCAAATCCATAAATCTGTGGTGATTTAAAAGACCATTGGTTCAATAGAAATTAAGGTATTCTAAAAACATTTTATTTTGAAGTCATTTTCCTAATTTTGGGTAATTATGACCAAGAATATAAGGAAAAATTATTACTTAGTAAGTTTCAATTTCATATGAACAATCCTAACTTTTGGTTGCGCTTCAATAAAATTCAAATTCATTACTTCAATACCATAAATTAATTACCAATAATGAATTTTTTTATGCTTGAAGCACTAAAAGAAACTTTAAAGGATATGAAGGCCTATAAAAGAGTGAAAAGTCTAACTATTTGTTTTTAACTATCCTCCAAACCAATATAGTTAATATATTAATCTCTCATCCTAAAAAAGTGATATTGTTGGTTCATCATTAACATTTATTCGTCAAATTATTTAACTAAAAACAATGAAAAATTAACTAGTACATTGCGTAGGTTAGTGGTTGGTGTGAAACCCTTATCTTCCTTAGGTCATGGGTTCAAGGCCCACAACCTTGTCAGATTTGATTAGTTATCACCCGGATTATAGTTTGTCTTTTTCTAAAACCATATTAATATAATTTACAAAATATATATGACGGACATCCTTGAAATTAGGTTAATCATTAAATAGTCTTTTAACTAAGGTTTTCAATAAAACCCCAATACATAAATACTTCATCCACTTATTTCAATAGAGATCCTTTAATGGTCTAGAGTGTATCCTCTAGGATAGGTCATTGACTTGGGTAATGTCCAAGTTCCCCACACTTACGACAAAGTACTATAAAGGATTTTTTAGGATGAGATTCATTTCCTTCCATCATAATCTTTCTTTTTACTCGGTAATCTTTTGCTTTATGTCCTTCTTTACCACGCATAAATCATTTAAATTTTCCATTGAGACACTTTCTTGGGTGTCTCCTTCTACACTTCTCACATGTTTAAATTCAAGCCTTCTTTTCTACACAGTCTCCACTACTCAATCTCTTAGCATCCTTCATCCTTCTCTTCTTTGGTGAGATCGAGAGTTGGTAAAGGTATATATTGTAAATCATATTTTGGTAAAAATAATTTGGCATAAACATTATATACTTCAATCCTTTCAACACATCATTTGGTTTCTCATTTTCACCACCTTTTCCTTCATGTTCTATGTTAACTTGAATCCTTATGGTTACATTCATTGACTAAAATCAGAAATAATAGTGTGAGTAACAATAGTCATAGTGATAAAAAGTGTATATTTATCTATAAGATGTATAAATCATGTCACATTATTTTTAAATATAAAACACCTTAGGTTTAACCTTGATTATTCATTTTCAAAATCCTTTCAAATTGTTTATAATGGTTTATAAAGAAAATGTGTATTATCCCAAGCATATCCCTTAGGAGTGTCAAACCAGGTGGGCAGTAAGACCCGTTGTCGTGTACCAGGTTACCCCGAGTCAGGCCCGGAACACCTTGTAGGATTTGTTACTCCTAGGTACATATGTTCCAGAACCATGTCCACTTGTAGTATCCAAACAAGGATGTATTTCTAGGAAGATCCACATAATATATACTTTACCAAAATTATATAGTGTTCTTCTATAATTATCCTCAAAATCTACCTTAGTGTTATGTTATCTAATCTATGTTTTTCTAAATCTAGTTCCCAAGGTTTCTACTAAACTTCCTTTAATACCAACTATAGTGATCCGACCCCAGATATACCAAAGCTTGTGTTTACTACTAAATACATTGGCATGATTACAAGGATTCAAATCCTGAAGTACCGATTAGTTTATTAGTCTTGAAAAACCATATACATAAATGGAAATTGTATTACAAATTGATACATTAATTACCACATATTTTTTTGTTATAAAAGAATAAAAAAATTAGAGGATAACTCTAATACATATAGTAAATCCATGCATATCTTTTATGGTATGTTTCTTGGATTCATGGGGAAATAAACATAATACAGGTGAGCTCAAATGCTCAGTAAGGGAAAAATACAACGAAAGAAATAATGAATCAATGATAAGAGTAAATATGGAAAGTTAAATAAATGGAAATACATTCCATTCAAATAACTAGATAAGGATAAATAAATATGGAAAGGTATGAAACTAAAACACATGTCATTAATCAATGAACTAAAATGAAATGTATCTATAGATATGTCGACGCAAAATCTCATGGATGAATAATAACTAAAACTAATATTAAAGAAATGCTTAATTATTGGATTCCATGTTTCCTAGGTACATGGAACCAGTGTCATCAAGAACTTTCACAAGATGGCTTATCTATCGGATAAAACCCCATCTAAGGCAGCTATCCAATTATTTCGTCTCATGAGACTACTGATGCATCAAAGGGATTTCATTCATAGGTCCCCAACCCATGTATACCAGTCCAAAGAATTCTTTAAAATAAATAATCAAATAAATAAAATGTCTTATCAAATATACATATTGAATAAATAATATGGATTTATCAATAATAACTTAGAGGTGGATAAGTAATAATAAGGTTTGTTGACATTAAAGCAATCTTGAGGAAAAATAATCATTAAAAATCCTAAAGTGTCCCATACCACTTTGAAAAATTTAAATAATAATTAAATGAAACATAGAATATTATGATAGTGAGTAGATTTAGGATATAACATGTCAAAGGTAGTATATACACCATATAAAAGTGACTAGGTGTGTAACGATAAATAGGTCTTAAAGGAATTTAAATTGAGATGAAATCCCTTACATATGAATCAAAATACTCAAAAGTGATAATCATCAAATGATAAACATAAATACCATGAATATAAATTAATTAATGATAAAATATATCAAAATCCATAGTAGGTACACCACAAAAAATAAGTGAGTGGTTAATATGACATTTATCTCACGGATGTAAAAAGTGAGATGGAAATCCTTACCTTGTGTTTCCTTTCAGGTGAAAGTCCTTTAAATTACTATATAATAAACTTATGTTAATTTTATAATTAATTAATAACATTTTTTATGTTTATAATTACTTTTATTTCACTTATTACCACATTGTGTACAACTACTGAAACAATTAAGTTTACGTCAGGTGTTTTGACTAAATTTGGTTTATGTGTCAAAACAACTATTATTGGTCAACTATGGTCTAATCAATCATTACATAAACATATACAGAATAATATTCATGAAATAATTATTGTATTTATACATAAATTATAATTTTAAAATAAATCATTAAATATGGTTATGAAAAACGAATCATTGTTACAATTATGGAGACGGTAGGTCATACGTACGTATGAGTAACGTTCTCATTTTTCAATAATCATTATGAAAGAATGTAAGTATAATTTTATCCTTAAATAATGATAATTATTTCATAAATAACATATTATTTAATCATATATACTTATATATATAATTATATTACGTAAAATTAATCACATCATGTTGAGGAGGCGGTAGTCTGCACGTCCACGAACGACGTTATCACTTTTTAAGTGTGTGAAAGGGTGATAAAGAAAATATATATATATATTATATTTAAAGAAATATAATTATTTCATTAATATAATATATATGTTTTTTATGTAACATATTTTTAACTATAAAAATCATTTATACCTTACATGTATCATGTTAACGAATCACATCGCTTTGAGGGGGTGGTAGTCCATAATTCCTCAAACGATGTTATCATATTAATGTAAAATATAAAGTATTAAATTTTTGTATTATAAAAGGATTAAATAAGAATAAAGATATATTAAATATAATTTATAAAATATATAAACATATTTCCATCGTAATGGACACCATGAGAGGTGGTAAAGGAGAATTGAACAATCATTGTTTCGAGAGGCCGTAATTCACCGTACACAGAAACAGTATGTTCGTTACCCATTAGATGGAGGTGTGCGTAAGTGTAGGTTGAAACCTTGTAATAAAAAAAAATCCTATTATATTGATGATATTTTTTATTTAATTATATAATAAGAAGAGTATAGGGAGTGGAGAATGGAAATGAAATTAAAAGGCATGAGAGAAGGCATTACCTCTTAATCGGGTAACTTCATTTGGTTTATACCAAAAGGATTCCTTGGGAGGATTTATACAATATGGGAGGATTAAAAGTTTAGGGTAGGATTTTTGGGAATCTATTTGGGTAGATATTGGCCAAAATTAAGTGGTTTGATAGGTGTGAGGAATGGGGAGAGGTGGTGGCCTTTTATAATGGAGGAGGAGTGGCACTCTTGTAATATTTTTACAAGGGAATTCCATGCACAATTTTCATGTTGTAAGTGGATCCAATAATGATCCAAATTATATTATATTGGGTATAGGGTCTAAATATGTCCATACAATGGATTTTGGACAAGTTTATAGGTTGATTTTGTCCTTAAATTTATGGTTTAGTCTCTTATTAAGATTAATTTAACCTTAATAGTTGTAATTACTTTTAGTTACCTTCACTAATATTTTGGTAAAAAACTTATTTGACCTTATTATACATTATAAATTACGATTATTCTAAATATTGAATCCATTTTTTTAAATTCCAATCATATAAGTGGTATAAATTAATTTAAAATTCATTCTACAGGCGGGACAACAATGCGGGTTTTTAAAGTGAAAATGTCTGAAAGTTTGTTGTGTTTTTTATAGTCAATTTCAATGATAAATTGATTAAAATGAAATAAATTGTATTAATTGATAATATTATTATCTAATTAAAATTTATAACCAATTAAAATTATAATTTAACCTTATAAATAAATTAGATGAAAAAATAGTTTTGAACTAAAATTCAGTATTTTTTAACTTTTGTTAAAAAAGAAACTTCACAAAAAATGCAAAAAGTTCACCCTAACCTAATTTTTATGTTCATATTTAAAATTTTAAGTTTATTTTGAAATATCAAATCAATTAAAGTATCAAAATTAAAATTTAAAATTGGTTCTCCATTAAAAGGCGGTAAAATTGCCTTTATAAAAATATAAGCTTTAATGTGTGAAATAGAGTTTGTTCTTATCTTATGCATATCAGACCTAATGGATGAATATAAAAAATATTTAATTGAATATATAACATATTTATTTCATTAGAATAATTAACTAATTTTTATTAATTTAACTTACCAGGATAAAACAACTTTGTGAGCATAAAAATGGTTTTATATAAAAACATTTTGTTTATATTCAATTGGTCCCTACATTCATTTATAATTAATTTTTGACTTATGAATTAATCTTATATTATTATAAACCATATATCTTCATAAGTTAGTTAATACTATTCATAACCGCTAGCATAACATATAGGTTATATCATATTATATTAAATAATAATAATTTAATAATACATTGTTATTTGGTGAAACTCGATCTTGCGTGTAATGCAAGCTATCGAGGAAGGTCGCTCTTGAATGTAACACAAGCTATTGAGAAAGGTCGCTCTTACATGTTATGCACAATAACTCAGTGTCACATGCATTGAAATATATCGAATATATTTTAAATAGTAAATATATTATAAAGTATCTGGATATTATATTACCTTATATACTTGTTGTCACGTTTCATACACGCTATCGAATACAAGGTTGTTACTTCAGTTGTTTGGGGAGTCACAATGATCATGTGTCTAAGTTTGGTCATGGGGATGTCTCATACACCAATATCTTTCCAAATGACACCTTCTAGATGATGTAGATGACTCAGCCTCATGATTTCCACTGTCAAATCCAGTTATCTGGCGTCTCTCTAATAAAAAGATCTTTGTCACCAGTGTCTAATACAACAATCCAAGATAAGTGGGGATTCACATGGGTACTACATTGGCATGAATATATCTACAGAGACCCTTATCAAACTTCTATATCCAAAGGTATCCATATCAAATCATGTCGAGGGAGTACCATGTAAGGTTTGTAAACCTCATAGCATACTCTACAACTATCATCCCTCCTTGTTGCATCTCTAGAAGCTTCTGAATCCAAACTGAGCGCAAGCATGAGGGGTTGTACTCCTCACGAAACAACTACTAGAAGTTGGTCCATGAAAGTGTTGATTCATCATGTATCTATCTAACTAGACTCTACCAGCTCCCAACTTCTCCATAGAAAAGGTCGGCTTCTAGCACAACCACCCGACCAGTCAGTGTTTGGATAAGTCTAAAAACTTGGATCACTGACTCTAGAAAATCCTCTGTTACCTGGGGATATGGCTCGACACAGAACCTCATCGGCCTCTCATACTGAAACTTTCAGTTTGCTCTAAGATTGTGTACATCCTTAGCCCGCTTTGATGGTATGATCTATTGTTTGATGGGTGGAGGTGCTGCTATCTATCCACTTGGAGGAAGAATTTCATGAGATAGCCCCAAAATTGAGGCCACATCACTCATTGGATCATCATAATGATCCAAAATCAGTAACCTAGATGGTTGTCTTCATGGAGGCAACCTAAAAATTAAATCAAGATATACTATATTCAAATGAGAATATATATATTGGGAGTCGACTCAAGAAGGATAATCAAAATACTTGATCCAATATGATACATGTATTAATGTTCTCTGCAACCAATGTCTCGATATGTCAATTCGACAAGCAGGTAGTTAGAGTCTTTATGTATGGATACGTCGGTCTTCACACCAACATTGGGTTCCCTAGCATGAGAGCTCCACTTGAGACACTTTTACATTTTTTTCCTAAGTCCCAACCAAATCCTCATAAAGGGACTACTCAAAACACCATACCAAGGAATGAACCAGCTCTGATACTAATCTTTCATGACCTGACCCAACAGATCTCAAGCTACAACTACCCCAAGCTCGCCTCCATAGGCCAGGGACTGGAAAAAAGAATCTAAAGGCATATCTAACATGGGATTAATTTGTCTAATGTACTTGTATGCACACAAAAAACCATCTATATGAAAAAGTGCAGAGGAATAATAATAAAATATGCAACATCTAGAGAATAAACCATGCATGTAAAACCTATAGGGAGTACAAGAGTACGAAAACATAATCAGAAAGGTAAGAAGGGGAAAAATACACTCCCAACCAAAAAGATGTCCCAACCTGAAAAAACTCAAAAAGTAAAGTGTTGAGAGAGACCAGCTCTAGATCTCTAAGCCCTAACCAATGTATGTAGTATAGTGAACCATGGTATCTCTATGATCTTCTTTAATCATTTTTGACTTATCTTTCATCTGCATAAGACATGAAACATGTGGAAAAATCCCAAGCAAGGTTAAGTATATACATACCCAATAGGACACCCTAAAAGATGAAGGGGGCAGTAAGAGACATGATAGGAATAGACAGTTCAACACAAATCAAGAGAGCAAAAAAATCCAATGAAATGTATACAGATGTGTGTGTGTGTGTGTGTGTGTGTGTTTTCTCGACAAAAGAATACCAAACGAGAGAGAAAGGGGATCTTCATCTCACATCCCATCCTAGTAAAGAGTATCAACGGTTCTAAGGGGTCCATCAATTATGACCAGCATCTCGCATGTTTGTCCATAGGAGTAACCATGTGGAGTGGCCACGTCTTGCCACTATATCACATGGTCAAGGGGACACAAACTCCAAGCATAGGAATCATACCCTAGTGCGTCAGGGGGGTGTCACATAGTGTTAGGAGGACCCTGTAGCCTATCTGATAGGGGGAACCATTTTTTAGATAAATTTCTCATGCCCTAACGTTGTAAGGGGTACCACTCGGTAGATAGAGGACTCATTCCCTAATTCCATAGGGGGTACCACTCTATAGATAGAGGAACTGTACCCTAATACCATAGGGGGTACCACTTAGTAGATAGACGACCCACACTCTAACACCATAGGGGGTACCACTCAGTAGATAGAGGAACTACACCCTAACACCATAAGGGGGTACCACTCAGTAGATAGAGAGTTTTTTCCCTAATGCCATAGGGGGTACAACTCTAAGGATCATGTCTGGTCACCATCATCATCAAGCATAACCTAAAGAAGACTCACACTTGGAACATCTCACATCATATCTCAAAAGACACAATGAAGTCCAATACCACATTCTATGTAGAAAAATACTTAGGATAGGCTACTCACGGGCCAAAATATGATTCCAAACAAAGAAGATATGAGATGTATAATTTTTTTAAAAATGAGGGGCACACAATGTTTAAGGGGACCCACATGGCATGCGGTCCCACCCTATTGAATAATTGTGTACCTGTATGTACATGGATCACTACCCATATAGAGCTACATGGTGTGTGAGGGGACTACACAATGTGCATCATCTAGCAGTGCAAAACAGGCTACAGGTCTGAAGGCTAAGTGGGCTTGGGGTGGGTTTGGGGCGGGTTGGGTTTATTATAAATAACTAACATTTAAAGCAAACTTATATGGACAGTCTGCATGGGCAGCCAAACCGTGTGGTTTTACCCGCACAGATACGGGATGAATCACAGGCTCTTTTATTATTATTTTTAAATATTTATCATCCCATTATTTTTTCAAATTTCATGCTTACATGACCCATGCTTGCATGTTGATTAATTCATTAACTCCACCATTCCTCGAATGAACAGTGTTCCAGTCCAGTGCCTCCTATTATTCCCAATGTATCCTCTTTATTTTATTTAACCAACTGATCTAGCCTCGTTGCCTCCTTCCTTCCTTCCATATACAGTACATTGTACACAAACGTCACCGGTGAATGCACTTGCACCACCAGTATTTCCTAATCAATCCATTGTCATACACCGCCCCCAGCTAACATCATCTATCATCGTTGTCCCCCTCCCCCCATCCCGCTCCCTCGCTCCCTCCTCCTCCTTCACCCCCAGCCTGCTCCCTACCTCCTCCTTCGTTGCCCCCCCACCCACATACCCAAACTGCCTCCACCTATACCCCCTGTATTCATCCTCCGATATGAATCCCTCTCCTACCTCCTCCGCTACCCCCGCTCAGCCCCCAACCCTCTTTCGCCTTATCCACTACCATGTGTGTCATCTCTTTTCATCAGCCACCCCATATCGTCAGCGTCTTCTCCCATCCTCACCACCTATGCTCTGTGGTCGTGCCCCTCTTATCAGTGTCCTACTCTGGTCCCCTCCCCCTCCCGCCTACTCATCCGATAGGTAAGTCATGTTTTTTTGTTTTTTTATTTATGTTATTTCATAAAAATATTTTAATTTTAATTTTAATTTTTCATATTTTTCATATTTTTTATTTTGTATCTCATAAAATTTTAAAGTTTTAAAAAAAACTTATAGCATCATTAAATATTATATCACACCCTTATTTGTTAATTTAAAATTTAATTGTTTTTATAATATAATTATATTATATTGTTATTTATATGGTTATTAACTCTTAATATTATTTTTTAATTTTTTGAAAGTATGAATTTTTTTTTCATAATTTCATTTAAAATGTAACCATTCGTTTTTTTTAATTTTTAATTTTATAATATTTCATTAGATTATCACATTTTATAATTTATGTATTTGTATTTGAATTATTAATTATTAAATTTTAGTGATTAACATTTATGATTGTAAAAATATAATTCTTTTAATGTTTAGTGTATTTTTTTACTCGCCAATAATTGTATTAAAAAAATTATAAAATTATTTGTCTAATATAGATATAGTGTTTTTTATTGTAGGTTATCTTAAACATGTATTGACTTGAAAATGATGTTGAATTAGAAGAAATTCAGGGAATTAATGATAGTAACTTAGTGATACATGGTGTGGATAACGCTTTCCAATCTAATCAAGCCATAGATAAAGATGAAAATAAAAATGATGATGTTCAGGTTGATGTAAAAAAGATCAAAAAAGACCTCATCTGATGTTTAGAGTTATTTTGAGAAAATGGGTGTAATTGATGAAAAATCTAGAGTTAAGTGTAAAGGATGTGAATTATTATTGGTGGGATGTGGAAGAAAATATGGAAAATCAACTTTGTCCTAACATATTGAAAAATGAAATATAATCAAAGTTTTAAAAGATCAGAATGTTCCTTCAATGATCTTTGACAATTTAGGAATTCAAAGGTGTTTCGGGAAAATATGGAAATGGTCATTATAAGACATGACCTCCCATTTAAATCTGTTGAATATGAAGGAGTTATAGAAATATTTAATTATTTGAATCTATAAGTGAAGTTTTTTCTAGAAGAACTACAAGTTCAAATGTGATGGATGTATATGATCAACAGAAAAAAAATTAAAAGATATTTTGTCAAACATTGGTGGTAAGATATATCTTACTTATAATTTGTGGATGGATTTTACTAGTAAGGGGTATCTTTTTTTGACTGCTCATTATGTTGATTTGGAGTGGTAGTTAAAAAGCATAAATCTTTCTTTTATTGACATGTGACCTCTGCATTCTGGTGTCGAATTGGAAAAAAAGTAAAAGAATTGTTATTTTATTAGGCTATACAAAATAAAATTGCATCTATTACCCGTCACAATGCTTCTACCAATGATACCATGCAACAAAAGTTGAAAGATCAATTGAATTTGGAAAATAATTTTCTTTGCATGGATGATTTTGTTTTATATTATATGTTGTTCCCATGTTTTAAATCTTATTATTCAAGAAGGTTTAAAAATTATTGATTTTTCATGCCAAAAAAATAGAGAAATAATTTCTTGTGTTAAAGGTTCTGAGAGTAGAATGACATGCTTTCAAGATTGTGCAAAAGGTGTTTTAGTTGATAGTAGTGTTATTTTGAGATTGGATGTTCCCACTAGGTGGAATTTTATATATACGATGCTATAAAGTGATTTTAAGTATAAAAATGTTTTCAGTAATTTGGATATTTATGATCCAAATTATAAGAATTTACATTTAGAAAAAGAATGGAAAAGAGGTGAGTTTATTTGTAATTTTTTGAATCCCTTTAATGATATAAAAATTTTGATTTTGGGATCCACATATCCTACTTCAAATTTATACTTTGGTCAAGTTTGGAAAATTTAAAGGTTTTTATTGCATAATTTTAACACTTATAATGATTTCATTAGAACAATGACGTTCAATATGAAGAAGAAATTTGATAAATATTTGAGTCATTATAGCATTCTACTTGCAATGGAAGTTGTGTTTGATCCCTAGATCAAGTTGAAAATGTTGGAATTTAGCTATCAAAGTCTTGATTCATGTCATTATCAAGAAAAGATTTCTATGGTGAGATTCAAGCTATATCATCTTTATGAAGTGTATTCAAAGTATTTCCCTTCTATTTCATTAATAGGAACTAATAAAATGGGTTCATCTTCTTCTTCTCTTAATTATTCAACAAGGGAAAATGTTGATGTGATTGATATAAATTTAATTTCTTATTATTTAAATCATTATTCATGTATTTTATTTTATTTTATTTTGTTTTATTTTGTTTATATATATGTTTGTAGATGCGGATTGATCTAAAAAATAAAGTAGTTGTCCCAGATGATGTAAAATACCAATTGGATATTTATTTGGAGATGTCATTAGTTGATATGTCAATTTATAGAAATCTAAATGTGTTTGATTGGTGGAATGATCAAAGTAAAAGATTTCTTATTTTATCACTCATGGAATGTGATTTGTTAAGCATTCCCATCACTACGGTGACCTCAGAGTTTGCATTTAGCATTGAAGGGAGGGTGTTGAATAAATACACGAGTTGTCTTCTACCAAAAAATATTAAATCATTAATTTGTGCTCGGATTTGGATTCATACTATTGGTAAATTTATCATTATTATCTTTTACCATCTTATATATATAATAATTATATTAACATTGATTTTCTTGCAGGATTGGATGATGAAAAATAAGAATTTGTCTTGTAGGAAGATTCTAATTCTGAAACTATATATGTGGATACCACAAGAACTACTTAGATTTCTTAAATGTATATCTTCCAAATAATTAGTAAGGATCCATTACTTTTATCAATATTTTTTCATAAGATTTTTTATCAAAATCAAACGCATTAATACTTTTATTTTTTACTATATTTTTTATTTTTTATTTGCTTTTAAATATATTTTTAATTGTGTTTTGATGTAGGATTTGGAGGAAAATTTAAGGGAGACAAGGGTGCATGTAATATTGGAGAAGCATGTGAAAGAGATATACCCTATTCTATATTTGTTGTTGAGTGTTGTATACTTTATATTTGTAACTTTGATTTTGAAAATTTGGACATTTTATGCTAATTGTGGACAATTTTATAATTAGGTGGAATTTTGAATAGTCATTACAATAATTTTTTTAATTATTTTTTTAATATTTTTAAGATTGCATTCTCATTCTCATGCTTTGCAACCATAAATCCACTCATTTATCATGAGGGATTTTACGATCCTATTAAAATGTAAAAAAAGTATAAAAACAATAATGAATGTGGGTTTCCTGTGGGATTTCTCGTATCTGCTACAGGATGGGGTGATCTTTACAAATCCACCTATTTTTTATGTGGGCTTTTACAGGACTATCCCGCATGGGCTCAAGCCCACGTGGGTTTATCCCACCCTAGCCGTTTTTCATTACCAGCATCTGCCACCTAGGGTCCTATCTGTGTTCTTGGTTATGTTTGTGTAACCTTGTATTTCCCATGCATTATGGTACATGATGTGTCCTCACACACGGGTTCCTGCCCAAGGATCTGGCCATTTCCATGTACTCAAATACACGGCATGTCCTTCCACATGGGGTCTTGCACGTGTGTTCTGCCACACGGCCTGTTAATCATCATTTTTATCCCTCTGATTGCCATAAATCAAATTCAATCGGTTTTCTCAAATGCCCATATGCGCCTCACATGACTCTTGGACTGCTCCAACTTTGCTTTAGATCCCGAATCGAACAAGCATTCACTCACAATATGAAAATCATCCCATTCCATACTTTGATCACCAATTTGTTTTAAGCCCACGAATCTCCTGTGTATTTGGGGGTCTGATCATGCGTGATCCCTCCTGAAAAATTCAAACCGAGACCTCATAGTTCAATCAGTGAAAAACATGAAGTACGTTTTACGGTTGAAGAACAATGAAAATGGAGTCGGACAACCACAATATGCAATGAAGATCGAAGCAGGCACTGTGGGTTCAATAATGCAAGAACCAAACATAATAGAAAATGAAAGAATAGTAAATAGACATGATTATTTAATGTGATTCGAATCCTTAGGGTCCTATTTCATGACAAGAACACCACACACTCACACGCGTATTATTAATATTAAAAAGAGAAGCAGAAACAGTACAAAGAAATCACACCAACAAGAAAAATAAGAATAGGAAAACGAGAAAGATTTAGAAGTTGCGAACAAAAAAGAACCAAAAATATACTCACAATTTTGGACAACAAGTTGTTCGGTGGTCCTGTTCTCTTTAAGATGGCATTGGGTTCGTGGCCTCCTAGGTTGAACGGATCAACCACGGTCTTCCAACTTTGTCAATCCTGGATCATCAAGCAAAGCGAAGGCTGCACATCTTCCTTCTGGGAAGGTCTTCATCTCCACCAGAATATTTCCATGAGTTGAGGCCGAGGGAGCATGACTAGAAAAGACAATTAAAAAAGAATCATAAAGAAGAAATCGATCTAGGGTTTCATTGGTGAAAACCAAGGGCACAACGTCACAGGAAGCTGAATAATCACACCCTCAGGGAGAAATGTGTAGGGGGGATGAAACCCCTTCCAGAACCTGACTCCTGAAAATGCACCCCAATACATAGGTTCCATGATATAGTGGTGAAACTGAATAGTTGAACTAAACGCAATAGATCAAATAGCTGATAAAACAGATGGATGGCCAGATGCAGAGGGGCAGCCAAGGGTGATCAATAGTAGACAATTAAGCAGCCAAAGAAAAGCGGATAACCAACATAGAACACAGTAAATCCAACAAGCCTCTCAAACAGGCAGCCCAATATAATAAGCCCAATAGAAAAACAGGCCCAAGAAGTATATATATCCAGCAAGACTTTAATTTGAATTTGACATATAAAGCATGGTGTAAAAAAATAAATGGCAGCATGCATATTAAAAAAATTTAATATGAAAACAAAATTAAAAAAATCTTAATTAAAAAAATCTCCACCATTTTCAATTAAATTTGGTGATGTTATGGCAATTAGGGTTATATAACTATAACCAAGTTTAGCCTATCTAAACAAAATTTAAACTTAGATAGAACCATAGCTTTAGTCAAACTATCAGTTGGGTTTATGTCAGTGTGTATCTTATTGATGCACATGGTTCCTGATTCTACGACATCTCTAATAAAATGTAATATAATATCCATGTGCTTAGAGTTACCATGTAAAATTAAGTTTGTAGATAAATGTATTGTTGATTGGCTATAAAAATAAACATTGATAATAGAACTGTAAATGCTGAGTTCAGAATACATACCTTTAATCCACAAGGCTTATTTAACTGCCTTAGTTAAAGAAATGTCTTCAGATTCTATAGTTGAAAGTGCAACAAGAGATTGCATGTTGCACTTCCAGGAAATGGCACCTCCAAAAGTAGTGAACACACGCTACAAAAAAACAGTACATTAGAGGGGGTTCTGCACAAACCCCTCTAAATTCATTTTTTGTAACATTAGAGGGGGTTCTGCACAACCCCCTCTAATCATCGAATCTAGAGGGGGTTATAAACCCCCTCTAAATTCATTTTTTATAAAAATTATAAAGGGATTATGAAAAACCCCCTCTAAAATTTTTTGCATTGTTTTTTTAATATTTGGTTTGATTTTAGATCAGGTTATATCAAAACCACTGCTAATTTAATAATTAATGGCAATATATATTCTGTTGGATTTTAGGGGAGCTATATATATATCATTCGTTTGGATATATATATATACATACATATATATACATATATATATAATTTTTTTAAACGAAATAGTGGGGTTCACAACCCCCTCTAATATAAGATATTAGAGGGGGTTCATGAAACGCCGTTAATCCCTTAGATTAGAGGGGGTTTTGAACCCCTTCTAATTTAAGAAATTAGGAGATGTTTTGAACCCCCTAGAATTGATGACATTAGAGGGGGCTTTTAACCCCCTCTAATTCATGACATTAGAGGGGGTTTTAAACCCCTTCTAATTTAAGAAATTAGAGGGGGTTTAGAACCCCCTTTAATTGATGACATTAGAGGGTGTTTTGAATCCCCTCTAATTGATGACATTAGAGGGGGTTGTTAACCCCCTATAATTCATGAAATTTGACAGGGGTTATGAACTGTCGAAAATCCCTTTGATTAGAGGGAGTTTAAAACTCCATCTAAATTTTTATTTATTTTCTAAAATAAATCTCATATAAATTCAAAAAATTTAATATATATATTGGTGTGTGCATGTGTGTTTGTGTGTGTGTATTACATAAACACATTGTATAAATGTATTTAAATACTTTATAACGCATATATATAAGGTCATTATATAAATATTTTAAATAAACACTTATACATATAAACAAAAATGTATACATATATATATTGCCACAGTACCTGCTTGCTACAGTGTCACACAGTACCCACCGCTGCTACAGTGATTTGTCGCCACTATAGTGTCATGCCGCCACTGTAGTACCCGTCGTTGCTACAGTGTCGGTGCTGCTACAATACGCTCCAATACTGCTACAGCCCTACACCCAATGGGTTTTGAACCCCCATTTTTCATGTAGAATTATGAGATGCTTACTACTAAGTCAAAACCCAACTACATAGACAACATTAAATATAAATTTACATAAACATATATATTTTATATAATTATATTATATATATATAATAAATATTTAATTATATATAAATATATATATTATATAATTATTTTACATATATTTTATCATACCATTTTAATTATACATTAATTTAGTATATGTATATATATATATATATCATATAATAATTAATAATATTATTGTTACACACACACGTACTTAAATACAATTGTATTGTATACTTATGTATAAATGCATTTATATTAGATTATGCATACTAATTTACATTATTTAGAAAAAATTAAATATAAATATAAATATAAATATAAATATAAATATATTATTTATTTATATTATATATTATATTATAAATATTATATTGTAAATAAATTTATATGTATTGTATAATTATTTTAGGAATATTGTAGTATAGCATATTAATTATAAATTAATTTAGTGCGTATATATATATATATATCATATAATAATTAATAATATTAATTTTACATACACGCATACATAAATACATTTGTATTGTATACTTATGTATAAATAAATACAAATACAAATACAAATACAAATACAAATACAAATACAAATACAAATACAAATACAAATACAAATACAAATACAAATACAAATACAAATAGAAATACAAATACAAATACAAATACGAATACAAATAGAAATATAAATATAAATATAAATATAAATATAAATATAAATATAAATATAAATATAAATATAAATATAAATATAAATACCGAACACACCCCCTCAAACTGAGTTGTGAATGTTGTGGATGCCCAGCTTGGTGGACAGAAAATCTAGACGAGCTCCCGGCAAACCTTTGGTGAAGATGTCGGCAAGTTGATGAGTTGTTGGAATGTAGCTCAAACTAATATGTTTCTACTCCAGGTAATGGCGAAGAAAGTGTCAGTCAATCTCAATATGCTTTGTGCATTAATGAAATATTGGATTCGAAACAATCTTCATGGTCGCCTGATTATCATGCCAAATATAAGTAGAATTCTGTGGCGAGAAACCAATTTCATGAAGAAGTTGAAAAAGTTGGGGAAATGGTTTCCTCGGTCGGGGGAGGGGGCATGTTCGATGGATGACGAAAGTAGATAGAGCCAAAGCGAAGATCGTCTGATTGGGTCAATGAAGGTGGTGTGGATGGATGGTGAGAGGGAGACAATCATCGATGGTGGTATCGGGATGGGGAGAGGGTAAAGAGGATAACAATAGAGAGTTCTTAATGAATGAAACATCACCAAAGATGATATAATGTCCCAAGTCAGGAGAGAAACAACGATAGTCGTGCTGGGTACGAGGGTAGCCCAAAAAGATGCAATGGAGAGCCTTTGGGAAAAAATTAGAAAGACAGGGACTAGTGTCACGAATATAACAATGACACCTAAACACGCAAAGTTGAAGAGGGTGAGGATGACGAGAGGGGAACAAAGCCGAAAACGGACTCTCCCCCTAAAGGATAGAAGAAAGAATACAATTGATAAGATAAATGGCAGTAAGAATAACATCCCCAAAAAGGAAGAGGCACCTGCATCTGAAATAATAAGGCTCGAGCAGTTTCCAAAATATGACAATGTTTATGCTCGGCCACACCATTCTGTTGAGGGCTATCAGGGAAGATGTTTGATGGAGGACACTGTGATCTTTGAAAAATTGCTAAAGAGAAGAAGATAAATATTCTCAGTCATTATCCGAACGGAGACATTTAATAGGCTTGGAGAATTGAGCGTGAATTTCATGATAAAAGGTTTTGAAAATATCACAAACCTTTGAACAATCACGAAGGAGATATAATCATGTCATTTGAGATAAGTCATCAATAAATGATACACAATAATGGTACCTTAACCGACTGGGAACCCTGCAGAAACCCATACATCGTAATGAACTAAGTCAAAATGGTAAGTCGCACATGTCACCAAACAAGGAAAATACGTCGCCCGATGATGTTTAGCAAACTAACAGGATATGCAATGAAAGGAAAAGTGTGGACTGAAATGGGGGCAAATCTTATGTAATACTGAAGTCGATGGATGATCATGGTGAAAATTTAGGTCGAGGGCATGAGTAGAGGTGGATGAGAAAGCAAGGGATGATGGGGTATCGAACATGTACACCCCATCACTAAGATGACCTCTACCAAGCTCCCGATTCATTAACCGCTCCTTAAAAATAACACAAGAAGATGTAAAAATAACAACACAATTGAAGTCTTTTGTGAGTTTACTGATGGAGAGAAGATTAAAAGGACTACGATGAACATGATACACTGAAGTCGGGCGAATAGGAGTCAATGAGCATGTGTCAAATCCCACAATAGGGATTGTAGATCCATCAACAACAGTAATAACAACAACACCGGTATATGGATGATAGGTAATGACCATACCTGCATCACTTGTGAGATGATCAGAAGCACCAAAATCAAGCATCCAAACCATCATTCGATGAGATACACAAGCAGTAGGGCCACCAGTCTAAGCAATAGAAGTTGAAGAAGAGGCGGGTGGCAAGGCATCCCGATGAGAGTGTATAAGCGCAATCTCAACCATAGAGAGTTCCAGGTGGAGATGGATATCGGATGGTGGCGAGGATGTTGTCATGTCTAGAAGGAGATGGGGAAGAGGCTGCAAGAACCCACTCGGCAAGAATAGTCGGAAATGGAAAATCTGACCTCAATAAGAAAGGAAAAGTTGCGCCGATGGTGAGCGGAAACCGTGATCGCGGTCTGATGACGACGTGATGCCAAAGAGAGATGTCATAGGTGAGCAGGGGTGCTAGGAGGCCGGGACTTGGAGCGCTATATGCGATCAGCAGGAGGGAGAGGTTGAGGTGTGCCTAGAGGATCGTGGATTGGAAGTGATGTCACATGACAGGAGAGGGCGGTGACTGTCGGGAGATGTGCACAGAAAGAGATGTCGTCAGCAGGGGTGTCGGGGTGTGCCTAAGTAGTCTGATGCCATCAGGGGTTGCGAGCGGAGGTGTAGTCACCAAGGGAACCACATGGGTGTCCAGGCGCGCTGGGATGGATGTGTGCGCTAGGAGGATGCGGCGGGGAGGGGCGACGGGCCTGATGCAGAGGCACGGGGTGGGGGAATCTAACAGGGTGGACATGTGGGATGGGAGGAGCAACAGACCTAGAGGGGGTCGTCGGGGGCCGTCGCACGGAGTGGAAGAGGGTTGGCGTGCAAGGATGTCGTCAAGGTAAGTCTGTCGCGCAAGAGGGGCGAAGTTAGGGCGGGTTGTCGTGGTCGACAAAGGAGGGGCGACACAGGGAGAGCGACGCAGGGTGGGCAACGCATAGGGCGATGTCGAGGTGGGCGCAACAAGGGGGCGCATACCACAAACCTAAGCTCACCAATGAGCAAAAATAGAATTTTTAAATAACCAAGCAAGCTAAAATAACTTAAAAAATAGGAAATAAAGCACCAAATATAAATCAATTATTGTTATGAATATTTCTCTAACAAAATAAAGCATCAAATATAAATCAACAAAAACATTTAACAGCAAAAATTATAAAGATACAAACTCAGATTTTTATCAACTAAATCAAAAAATTTCAACGCGGTTATTAGAAGTAAAAAAGTTAACATTAAAACACTAAATTGTAAGGTCAATCTTGATTTTGAAAAACAAATCTTGGTTTGATTTTTTTAGTTATGAGAATGTAATGAAATGGGTGAACCAACGTGTTTTCTAACATGTTCTAAAAAATGAAAAAATATATTTTTTAAACCCAAACGGATTCTAATTTCCTTTATTTTCAAAACTATATCAATTGTATTTTCATTTTCTTAAAAAAATATTTTTAGATTTATATAATCTTATAGGTTTTTGAATGAATTATTAAAATATAATAGTAAATATTATTTAAAACTGAATGCAATATACTATTTTTTTAATAGTAATCTACATTCTTAAAAATGCATTTTCAATTTCCAATTTAAAAAATGAAAAAAAACTAAAAACTCACATAAAATGAAAATTGTATGAATGAAACTGCAAGATTAATTAGTGTCTAAATCAAATTTTATTAATTGCAAAATTGATAAACCAATCAACCAATATGATTCAAAAATCAATTAATTATAAAATAAATAAATATGAAATTAATTGCCTATGGACAAATCATAAACCAAAAATCAGAAACAGACGAGGCACTAGTGAGCTATGTTGCACGGACACCGACACGCGACACGACACGACACGTCGACACGCAATTATCAAAAAAATAGAAATTTTGACACGTCGCAACACGTCAATTAAGATATATTTTTAATAAATAAAATATGATAACATTTATAATTAAATACAAAATTATGAATAAAAATATCACAAAATATCAAATAAATATTCTAATCTTAACAAAATTTGTAAAAATTAAAAATACCAACACAAACACGACCGACCATTCTCAAAAATTAAAAAAGAAACAAAAAGAAATTAAATAATAATAGAATATACATATATGAATAATTGAACGTTTCATCTTATACAAAAATCAAAATTAAAATAAGTCACACGCACAAAATGAAAGAGGAAGACAGGAGACCTGGCTGCCAGAGAGGTGACGCGATAGATAGGGTTGTGAAGGTCACCGACGGGTGGCTGTGGCTCTCACAAGGGAGGGAGGGTAGGGATCGTAGGGTTTTGGGGGAATTTTTCGTGTCCCAGAGTCCACAGTTCAAACAATTTCTGAAAATTCAACAAAAATATTAATAAAAAAATATTAACAATAAAGATAATTAAAAAAATAGTTACAAAAATGGAAAAACACCCAACCATCGTATCAGGCAGGAGGGAGAGGGATGGGCGCGGTGTCGCAAGTGTTTCCTGGGAATAGGAGGGCGGTAGGACGGTTGGCACCAGGGGAGGGGAGTCCGGGCGGGGGCACCAGCCGGCTGAGCAGTAGGGGAGGCGAGACCGGGGTCAGCGTCCGGCCGTCGGCGAGGCGAGTCGGACCCGGTCGACGACAGAAAGGGACGAAATGGATATTCATTTAATATTTTTTAACTATTAAATATTGATTTTAAATTTAAAATCATTTTAATTTTTTGAAAATTATTGTTTATTCCGTGAAATGCGGGTACTTGTGATATTTGAGATATCCAGCTCAGATCCTTTAAGTTTTTCAAAAACGTGAATTAGAATCTTTTTTTTAAAATCACTAATCAAACTAGTACTTCACCAGTGTAACTATTCACTATGTGTTCAATCCATCTTCTTTAACACCATTAAAAAAATAAAACATCAAGGAACTTGATATAATGTTAAGAATAAAACGATGATAAAATACCTATGTGTATATTGGGTTTTGAAGAAAATCTTTAATTCTGAGAAAACATGCCCACCTCTTAAGAAACAATTGTTTTAGTGAAAATGAAGCTTTAAAAGCTACAAACTTTCCAAGACACTGCATATATAAACAAAAACATCAACATTAGAGTGGTACGACACTCAAGGGGCGCAACAATTTGATCTCACATCGCAACTTCCGAATTTTTTCAGGTCCTTTCAGACAATCGTATCTTCGTAAACTTCATTCTGATTAAATATCTCTTCCACACTTTGACTCGTCCTATGTACATCTATGTATCCTGACAATGAATAAATGTCTGCAGAGTCTAACATGTCAAATTCATTGGTCAAACAATCAAAGCAATAACATTGAATTGGATAGGAACCATGAGCACATGTCATATGATTGAGGACTCAAATACAATGAAAAATAGGAAATATGTAGCATATCACCAGCATCGGGGGTCGGAGGATAATTAATATTCAAGGAGTGATGATGTTTGAAGTTCACAAAAGCAAGAAGAGTATGCATAACTATCAAAATTAAAAGGGAAATAATACACGATGCTAGTACTACGGGAAAAATCACTATTTGCGACAGGTTATTTGCGACGAGATTTCTTCCCGTCGCAAATAACCTGTCCAGGAATCTATTTGCAACGGTGAAATTTCATCGTCGCAAATAACCAATTATTTGAGACGGGTTTTCGTCTCCCGTCGCAAATATCTGGCGGCGGTTAATAACTTTTTGCGACGGGTTGTCGTCCCGTCTCAAAAAGACTGTCGGCAGGAACTATTTGCGACGGGCGCAAATAACCTTTTAACTGCCGACTGTAATTAATGCGGGCGATGGTATTTGCGACGGGGCCCGTCGCTAATAACCTCGTCGCAGCTAATCTAACCTATATATACCCCCATCCGTTTTTTTCCCAAGTCATTCATATCTTGCTCTCTCCCTCTTTTCTTTCTTCAGTTTCAAAGAAAAAATTTCTTTTAGTTGAAATTTTTTATACGAGAGCAATCGGAGGGCGTCAATATCTTCAAAATATCAAAGTTTAAGGTATTTTTATTTTATTTTTTTATGTTAATTTTAATTGTTGTTTATTAGTTGTAATTTAATTAGATTTCAATTGATTTTTATTTATATTTATTTTTACTAAGAAATTGATATTGTTAGTGATAATTATAAATAATTAATCATAATTAATATTAATTAGATATAATTAGATATAATTAGTAATAAATATATATAATTAGGAATAAATAGATATAATTAGCAATAAATAGATATAATTAGCAATAAATAGATATAATTAGCAATAAATAGATATAATTAGCAATAAATAGATATAAATAGCAATAAATAGATATAATTAGCAATAAATAGATACAATTAGTAATAAATAGATATAATTTGTAATAAATAGATATAATTAGATATAATTAGTAATAAATAGATATAATTAGTAATACTTAGATATAATTAGTAATAGTTAGATATAATTAGTAATAGTTAGATATAATTAGTAATAGTTAGATATAATTAGTAATAAATAGATATAATTAGTAATAGTTAGTAATAATTAGTAATAATTAGTAATAAATAGTAATAATTAGTAATAATTAGTAATAATTAGTAATAATTAGTAATAATTAGTAATAATTAGTAATAATTAGTAATAAATAGATATAATTAGTAATAATTAGTAATAATTAGTAATAATTAGTAATAATTAGTAATAATTAGTAATAATTAGTAATAATTAGTAATAATTAGTAATAATTAGTAATAATTAGTAATAATTAGTAATAATTAGTAATAATTAGATATAATTAGTAATAATTAGATATAATTAGTAATAATTAGATATAATTAGTAATAATTAGTAATAATTAGTAATAATTAGATATAATTAGTAATAATTAGATATAATTAGATACAATTAGATATAATTAGATACAATTAGATATAATTAGATACAATTATATATAATTAGATATAATTAGATATAATTAGATATAATTAGATATAAGTAATAATTAGATATAATTAGTAGTAATAATTAGTAATAAATAGATATAATTAGTAATAAATAGATATAATTAGTAATAAATAGATATAATTAGTAATAAATAGGTATAATTAGTAATAAATAGATATAATTAGTAATAAATAGATATAATTAGTAATAAATAGATATAATTAGTAATAAATAGATATAATTAGTAATAATTAATAATAATTAGTAATAATTAGTAATAATTAGATATAATTATTAATAATTAGATGTAATTAGTAATAAGTAGTAATAATTAGTAATAATTAGTAATAATTAGTAGTAATTAGATATAATTAGATATAATTAGTAATAATTAGTAATAATAAGTAATAATTAGCAATAAGCAATAATTAGCAATAATTAGCAATAATTAGGAATAATTAGGAATAATTAGGAATAATTAGAAATAATTAGAAATAATTAGCACTAATCAGCAATAATTAGTAATAATTAGCAATAATTAGCAATAATTAGCAATAATTAGCAATAATTAGCAATAATTAGCAATAATTAGCAATAAAAAAATTATATTATCAATATTTATGAAAAAAAATATTAATATTATTAAAATAAAAAAAATAAAAAAATATTAAAATTATCAATATTCGCAACAGGCTTTGCTCTATTCTTAGCATGTTTAAATCTCAAAGGGTCGTCAATTGTTAGGTCATGCGCAATAAAAAGTCTGTGCTAGTCATGTCCAATGTAAACTCTATAATTGTCCTTGCATGGTTGATCACCTCGCAAGTAGTGTTGCAATAGGACAACCCAAGTCATGCCCTTCTTATCTATAAGAATAATCTATGTAAACCGTCATGTGAGATGATTCTTAGAGACGAGAACGTCATTACTTTGGTCGTCCTATTACAACACTACTTTAGAGGTGATCAACCATGCAAGTACAATTATAGAGTTTACATTGGACATGACTGACACAAACTTTTTATTGCGCATGACTTGACAATTGACGACCCTTTGAGATTTGAACATGTTAAGAATAGAGCAAAGTCTGTTGCGAATATTGATAATTTTAATATTTTATAAATTTTTTATTATTTTAATAATATTAATATTGTTTTTTCTTAAATATTGATAATATAATTTTTTTATTAGTAATAATTAGTAAACGAAATCTGCTTGGATAATGAAGGGAAAATTTGTAATCATCTCCCCAACGATGATTACCAAATTTCCTTCCATTATTCAAGCAGTTTTCATTTTGCTAAGTATTTCTAAGTATTTCTAAATTAGTAATAAATAGTAATAATTAGTAATAATTAGTAATAAATTGTAATAATTAGTAATAATTAGTACTAATTAGTAACAATTAGTAATAATTTGTAAGAATTAGTAATAATTTGTAATAATTAGCAATAATTAGGAATAATTAGCAATAATTAGCAATAATTAGCAATAATAAGTGTGAGAAAGATGCAATTAAATGAGTCGACAGACAAAAGAGTAGCCGTCAATCCACTGGAAATTGTGTCGCCCTTAATTAATGGTAATTATTAAGTAGTTGTAATTATTTATCTTCTTTTTTCAGATAGTGTTTTTATAATTTCAAATTATTCAAAAACAGTGATGATTTTATATTTTATGTAGAAAAATATGGAACAAGGAAGTCGACATCAGTCATTATTAGATGATCGAGCTTGGATAAATCAGCGCAGAAATCCAAATGGTTCTGGTTTAAATCCTGCATATATTGAGGGTGTTGAAGCTTTCTTAGCATTTGCATCATCAAAACCAGAATATGTTTCAGAAGGCACAATTAAGTGTCCTTGTAAAAAATGTGCTCTGAGAACGTTTGACACAATTGACAAGGTTGGGGGACATCTCTTGCGGTTTGGTTTTCAACCAGATTATGTTTTATGGTATCAAAAAAGTGGATGTAGTTCCAGAGAATATCCTAATAACTGGATTCTGGATCCATCACGTTTTCAAAAGTTAGTACATGATATTGCAAGTTCATCTGTGCAATAAACTGAAACTCACGATGATATTGATTTAACTCCTGAGTTGGAACCATCCGAATTTTATGAGTTGTTGAGTTCTGCTGAGGATGCATTATATCCTGGTTGCAAGATAAGCAAATTAGAAGCGGTTATAAAATTTATGGTTATTAAATCAGATAATGCAATGCCAAACAACTGTTTTGATCATATATTTTCTTTGGTTAAAACATTGTTACCTGAAGGAAATGTGTTGCCTGCAAATTACTATGAGAGCAAGAGGCTGATTCGTAATCCGGGCCTTAGTTATCATAAGATTCATGCATGTCCAAATGATTGCATATTATATTCTAGAGAAAATGAGTCATTGGATAGTTGTCCCACAAGTGTACAATCGAGGTATAAAGAATCTCAACCAGGGAAGTCTAGATCGATTCCGGTAAAACAGTTGAGATATTTTCCCCTTACAACTAGGTTGCAGCGTTTATTTATGTCTCAGAACACAGTGTCAATGATGTCATGGCACAAAACCAAGATTTCAACTGATAAAAGCTTGAATCATCCATCTGATGGTGATTCATGGAAACATTTTGACCGTCTGTATCCGTCTTTTTCTATAGAAGCCCGAAACGTGCGATTGGGTATTTCTACTGACGGTTTTTGTTCGTTTGGTTCTTATGGTAGTCAGTATTCATGTTGGCATGTCTTTATAACTCCGTACAATTTGCCTCCATGGATGTTGATGAAGGAGCCTTATATCTTTTTGACTCTATTAATCCCAGAACATCCGAAAAAGAATATTGATGTTTATTTGAAACCATTGATTGATGAGTTAAATGCATTGTGGAGTGATGATGTTAATACATATGATGTTGCTGCGAAATAAAATTTCATATTAAAAGCTGCATTGATGTGGATGATTAGTGACTTTTCGGCATATGACATGTTATCTGGTTGGAGTACACATGGTCTGAAATCATATCCTTACTGTATGAAAGAAAACAAATCTTTTATGCTCGTCAATGGAAAAAACCCTGCTATTTTGATTGTCACCGTAGATTTCTTCCAACCGATCATCCTTTTCGGAGGAACAAATCTCATTTCAGAAAAGGTACAATTGAAAGGGATGAACCTCCAAATATGATCTCAGGTACAGAGTTAAAATTAATTGTATTTTCATTACCCCTCATCACATTTGGACCAACAGTAAACCAACAGAAAATTCATGGCTTTGGGAAAGAACATAATTGGATAAAACAGAGCACTTTTTGGGATCTTTCGTATTGGTCGGATTTGTTGGTCCGCCACATGTTGGATGTTATGCATATTGAGAAGAACTATTTTGATAATTTATTTCATACAGTTTTGGATACATCAGGTAAGACCAAAGATACTGTAAAGGCACGATTAAATCTTACCCAAATTTGCAGGTGACCAGAACTTGAACTATTTGAAAATGTCAGATCACAAAGGTTAATGAAGCCAAAAGCATCTTATACACTGTCCAAAGAGAGTCGCTTATTATTTTGTCAGTGTATTGCATATTTGAGACTTCCAGATGGCTATGCTTCCAATTTGGGCAGATGTGTTAAGAATGGTTATATTACTGGATTAAAAAATCACGATTGTCATGTTATAATGGAAAGACTTATGCCGATTGGATTTAGAGGTTTGTTGAATTCTATGATTTGGGATTTGATAACAGACATGTCATATTTTTTTAGAGACATTTGTGCAACGACAACAGACTACGATGCGCTAAGAAAACTAGAAGAAGATGTTGCTGTAATTATATGTAAACTGGAAAAAATCTTTCCGCCGACTTTCTTTGACTCAATGAAACATCTGATATTACATTTTCCACATGAAGATAAATATGGAGGTCCAGTACAGTTTCAATGGATGTACCCATTCGAGAGATGCATGCAGAAATTGAAGAAAAAAATACGTAACAAAGCATCAGTTGAAGGCTCAATTGCTGAAGCTTATTTGCAAGAGGAAGTTGTTTTTTTCTGCTCTCATTATTTTGAATCTCAATATCCCTCAAAACACAATCGCATGGGACGAAACGAGGGGAATGTTAGTGACGAAATGGAAAATCAATTAACAGTTTTTAATCATCCAAATCTTGGTTTCGGTGGAGTTCATGAACGATGGATTTCAGATGATGAACATCACAGAGCTCATGCATACGTTCTGCTCAACTGTGAAGAAATGACATCATTTGTCCTAGAGTGCTTCTATCACTTATTCTATAATTTATGTTACAGTATTTAAAATTATTTTATTTGTAGGTTATATGATAATCATATCAAGAAACAACTTCCACAAATTACAACAGCTGCTCTTGAAGAATGCAGACAAAAAAAATCTCAATGGTTTCAAAAACTGGTAACATAAATTATTGATGGTTTAATATCAATTCTGTTTATTATTTATTATATTGATAATTGTTTTACAAATTTTCAGGTGTCTCAATATGCTGATAAAATTGATAAGCGACTGTGTATATTGAGTAACCCACCATCCAAAATGGTTAAATCTTATAATGCACATGTGGTGAATGGTTTTAGATTTCATACACATGCATACGGGGAATCAAAAAAAACAATGAACATTGGAGTTTTCTTGAGAGGATCACACCACAGAGAAACTGAAGTTGACTTTTATGGTATTTTGGATGAAATTATTGAGCTGTGTTATATAGGAAAGAATTACATAACAATGTTTAAATGTCGGTGGTTAGATACTGAGAGAGGCTTGCGTGTTCATCCGACTCATGGAATCGTCGATATTAAATATAAAAGTCTTCTTGCAGTAAATGAACCATTTTTATTGGCTCAACAAGCACATCAAATTTATTATGCAAAGTACTATGCTACTTCAAGAGACTTGAGCGATTGGTGGAGCATAATAAAAATGAAATCTCGGGAAAATCAGTTTACTCAAAATGAATGTGGTTCCGCTGAAGTGGAAGGAATTGAAATTTTTCAAGAGACTACTCAAAATCCATCTGATTCACAAAGAGACGTGAATATCGATGATGACACCTCATAATTAAGGATCGATGGTGATGAAGATGTTAATGATGTTACAAATGAATTTGAAATGACAAGAGATGCTGAAACTGAAACTCATAAGGATATTGATGATGCTAAGGAGGAAGATGAAGACATTGACATTGACAGCTATGGAGAAGAGGATGAAGATGAACATTGACACAGTTAAATGCTGATTATAATCATAACTAATATATATCTATATATAATAGTTATTTTCAATTATCTGCTAACAACAATCATTTTGTGTTTCAGATGGACCCTGAGCTATTTCTCGAGTTGCAGGAGGCTGACCTACCGTTGGATGAGAGGGATTTTGGATCATCTGACCCTCAGCCTACTGGTGGTTCAGGGGGTACACGGAGGGGGCGCGGTCTTGCACGACTGCTGATTCCTGACCCTATCCCCGAGCGATGTCCACCTCTTGGTTTCGATCTACGCACATAGAGGTATGGTAACCTGTATATTTTAGTTAGATTTCATTAATTTATTTATATATATACTAATTGTTTGATTATTTATTCATTTTTCACAGTTTTGTGCATGTAGCTATTGGACAGGGGAGTGTTATCTTGCGCAATTATTTTTCTCAGTCATGGATCACATGGGAACAGATTCCCGTTGATGTGCGACGTAACATGTTCCATCATTGGCTGGTACGTAAATAAATAATATTTATTTTGAAATTTATTTTATTAACAACTTGATATTATAAATTATTTATAGGGTTTATGGTATCCTATCGATGATAGCATGCACGACGCTATCCACACGGCATGACATGTTTCTATGCATGACCGTTTCCGTCAGTTTTTGCACAATTTGAGAAGGAAAACCATTAAGAAAGCAGGGGTGACAGAATTTGATGAGTCGTGTAGAGTCCGCCGACCAGAGTACATTTCATCTCACGTTTGGGATGGATTATGTTTACACTGGTTGGGTGGTGGATTTCAGAGGAGATCTTCAGTGGGACGACAGAACCGGGGGAGACAGGAGGTGACACATCGAGCTGGTAGGCGTACATTCAATTCGCACAGAGAGCATCTGGTAAGTATATTTTTAAAATATTTTATATAACTTTAAATATAAACAGTTTATTTTATATTTCTGTAGGCAGTCGAGCATCCCGATATTACGGAGTTCGACGTTTATCGGAGGATGTACAGTGATTCAGCCACTGGAGAGATTAGAGGTGATCGTCAGTGTCAGATTGTGGTTAGTATTATTTTTTCAGTTTGACAATTAACTGCATATAATATTTTCACAATTTTAATTTTAAATTGGAATTGAAGGAGTCATATGAGGTTGCGACCTCTCAGACACAGGCTGAGGGTCAGGACGAGAAGACTGAGCAGACCAGTACTCACCATTTCGATGAGGCGACATGAATGTAGGCGACTCAGTATGGCTTTGAGAAGGGTAGAGTAGTTGGTATCAGCTCTCATTTGACTCCTAGTACTTATTATGGTACTGTTGCGATGTCGGCGTCCAGCTCAAGAGGAGCCCGTGGAGAGACATCATCTTCTGACTCACAGTATCAGGAGCAGTTGCGAGCTCAGGCTGAGCTTATAGAAACTTTGCAGAAGCAGTAAGAAGAGATGTGTCGGCGGCACCAGCAGCAGGAGCAGCATTACGAGAAACAGATGCGTCGATGGCAGCAGAAGTAGCAGCAGCATGAGGAGGAGACGCATCGATGGCAGCAGCAGCATCACGAGCAGATGGAGTACATGCGCTGTCTGACTTGTAGTTTAGGGATGAAGTTTCCTCCACCAGCTCCTTCAGCTCCTCCACCTCCTCCAGAAGATGACCCCCCAGTGATTTTTTTATGTTACAAACATTTGAATTTAACATTGTAATATGAATTATTTACATTTTCTGTTTTTTATATCGGTGCAAATATTACATAATTTAATTTTTAATATTTTATTATTTGTTTATATTTTTTGTGAATATTGAGAATTTTAATATTTTTTATTTTTTTATTGTTTTAATAATAGTAATATTATTTTTTCATTAATCACAATTTTATTAAATTTTATTTTTTAAAAATTAATTTATTATTTGCGACGGGACCGTTTGCGACGGGGTCCCGTCGCAAATAGTCTAACTAAATATTTTTAAAAACATATTTGTGACAGAACTACTTGCCCGTCGCAAATACTTTGTTGCAACGGGCCCGTCGCAGAACGTTTTATATATATATATATATATATATATATATTGCGACAGGCCCGTCGTGAAAACGTTTATGTATATATAATACATATAATCCAAGGCTTATTTGCGACAACGGTGTTTCCCGTCGCAAATAAGATTTTTTGCGACGGGCCCGTCGCAAATAATTGTATTTGCGACAGCGTTTTCTGCAACGGGCTATTTGCAACGGGGCTCCATCGCTAAAGCCAATTTGCGGCGGGATCCCGTCGCAAATAGGCCGTCACAATTACCAAGAATTCCAGTAGTGCGGTATCTCAAAGCATATAACCCAACAAATGAGAAGGTGAAGTCGAGATAATGATACTAATCTACTTCTATTGAATAAATTTATTCAATTAAGCAGATGCAAGTAGACGGTACTATAAATTGTACATTTCAAGTCACTGAACCCATCGTTTGTAGTTAAATTTTTCAATGCATATTATAAATAAGCATGCAATATTGCACCGTAAAACTTTATAATTAAATGCACACTACCACAAAAACGGGTTTTCGCAGCACCACCCTTTAATAGCGTTAAAAAAACGCTGATAAAGGTAGTTCTTTATCATCGATTTTTTTAGCACTGTTAAAAGGACCCCCTTTATTACTATTTTTTTAGCAGCGTTGATAAAGGGAGGTCTTTATGAGCGCTTTTTTTACTAGCGCTGATAAAGGTTATATTTCAATATATATATATATATATATATACATTTCATTAAAAATAATATGTTGATATATAAATATATAAATATATTTATATTAATATAAATATAATATATATTTTTAAAACATGTTTTAAATAAGTATAAATAGACATCTACATTTAATATATAAGATATCTAGTGAAAATGACTTATAAAATATTTAAAAAATATTATTAGTTAATAATTTAAATTATCATCGAGTAGTAATCATTTAATAACAATTTGAAGACACAAAAAATAAAAAAATCAATAAAAGATCTAAAATAAATAATTAAACATATTTACATATAACGTATATTTCTCAATATATAAGCCTTATAATATCCATTTTATTTAAAATACAAATATATTAATATTTATATACCTATATAATGTGTGTGTGTGTGTGTGTGTGTGTGTGTATTACCGTGTGTCTGTATTAACAAACTGATATATATTGTTTATATATTCTAATATATGAATATACATATGAATATATAATATATGTAAATATTTATAAATATGTATAATTATACTTACAGATACACATGTGTATAATGTATATACATGTGTATGTATGTTGTATATATGTATGTATTTAATTATTTATTTATAAACACACAAAAAACCATATTTTATAAATGTATTTAAAACTAATCTTATTAATATACGAATAAATATACAGATAAGAAAATATAACTAAATGAATATATATAAATAAATAGATATAAATACATATTAATATATGAATATATATATATATATAAATCTATATTAATATGCGAATAAATATAACTAAATATATATATAAATAAATAGATCTATCATTGAATGTAGAAGAAAACAATATGGATGAGTGGTAAAGGTACAGACAAGCAAGGAGGATCTCAAGTTCGATTCCCAGCAGAGGTTGCGTGGTCTCCGGTTTTATTTTATTTTTTTATTTACTTTTATCAGCGCTAAAAAAACGCGGATAAAAGGGACCCTTTTTTAACAGTGTCTCGATTATCAGCATTTTTTTAACATTGATAAAGACCCTTTTTAGCGCTGATAAAACCTGATTTTGTGGTTGGGGTAGACATATTGAAACAATACACTACAAAGTCTACTAAATGCATGATTTATCAAAGAAGACTGAAACCATATATTGAAACTACATATTACAATGTTATTTACCAATAGAGAATAATGTTTAAGACAATGCATATTGTACATAAGTTGGTAGTTTGAAATTTCATAGTGGTATCATAAACTATACATGACAAGGACTTTTGAATCCAACTTACAATAACATTTTTGAATGTATATTATATAGAAGCATGCAAATTGAATGCATGTTAATACTGCATATAAATTCAAAGTGACATAATCTATATTTATGTTGAAACTGCATAATTATATGCGGATTTTTTATTGCAAACACTTAATCAGATCATTGAGCATCGAATACAGTAAAATACATAATATTTAATAGTTATTTAATGCTTAGCCTAACGAATAAACACAAGCAATGAGACAGGAACATTAAAAAATTTGAATATTAAACACACACACAGATATATTTATATACATATATATACAAAAACACACACACACACGTACATACATACATACATACATACATACATGCATGCATGCATACATCTAACAATATGAAAATAAGCACACATAAAGTAAAGAAATCAAAAAGAATTGCAAGAATATATATTCCGAGTTCATTACCTATTAAATATTATTTAGGAACCTTCTTCTGAATAATAACTTTAAAAGAAATGAAATCAAATCCAAATAGTGGCATTATCCATACATTACACACTATGTGCATAAAAATAAAACTACAAATATGTTTTTAAATTAGTCACACAATAGACTTGTTAAATAAAAAATGGCTACGAAAATGATAAAACCCAAAAAACAACAATAAAAAAATACCCATGTCTCAATAATCTTAGGTTCTTCATTGTGCCATATTTCCTCATGGCCTGCAAATAAGCACATGGTGTACAACTTTTTTTAAAAAAAGTAAGGTAATGAAAAAACAAACAAATTTTGAAACATTCTTTCAATGACAGAAAAATACAACATGGTGTTGGTAGTCCATATAAACTAACACAAAAAAAACCTTGTCTTGAGGCCTTTATACAAGCCTATCTGAAAATAACAAAGAATAGGAAAACCTGACATGTTAAAGTAAATTAAAACAATATATCATTACCATGTAAGTACATATTGTCTATTTTTAATTCTTATGCTCAGTAAAAACATACCCACGTGATGAATCTACCTATAGAGATCCTGTTTTTCCCTTGTAAGACTTTGAAATATATCTAGAAATGTTTTCAGAGTGAGACGCTGAGACGGTGTGCGATTCCAAGCTCCGATGTGCCCAAAATTAATTTTATAAAAATATTAAATATGTTTTATATTACGCACACACGATTTCCAATAAGATGTGATAACTCTTAAACAGAGTCTCATATCAGAAATCTGAGATCATGATTGAGTTTGGGATGCGACATTTACCCTAGGCGCGGCCTAAAATGGGCCAGCATGGGATGTTTGGATAAAGCAATTGTTGGGGGTACATTTAGTGTATTAATTAAATGATTAATTTGATTAATTCGCTAAATTTACCTAAAAAAATTCTCAATAAATATAATGTTATGGCGGGTCGCCGGGGTTAACTGTATAACCCTGAGACCATTGAGAGGAGATTTCATCCACCCTCTGTTGGCGAATCAAGCTCAGACAGCAACGAGCCTTCAGATCGAGGTGAATTGAGGCGCAACGAATGCAATGACTTCTCTCACTGTTGGCGAGCACATTCTTCATCGACAAACAATCCAAATTGAGGTAGGAGTCGCCATTGATGAATTTTGATCCATTTGATTAAAAGATTGAGCATGATCATTCCCTTGCCTTTGATCTGTGTTTGTTATGAACCTTTGCATGCATCCGCGTACCGATTTTCAATTGATTATATCCGTTGTGCCATGTTTCTCACTCAATCTTCCCCAATTTGTCTCTGTTGGCCAAGAATGATCGACTAATGATTGTTGCACATTCTTTCTCATGCCTTTCTTCTAATCGTAATGTGAATTAAGGTTTCTTAATTCTGTTTTCATATTAAATTTGTCTAATATGCATGTTGCAATCAATTTTGTTTACACCATGCTTTATATGTTCAAATTCAAATTAAAGTCTCGCTGGATATATATGCTGCTTGGGCCTGTTTTGTTGTTGGGGCTGTTATTTTGGGCCGCCTATTTGAGAGGCATGTTGGCTTTACCGTGTTCCATGTTGGCTATCTGTTTTTATTTCGCTGCTTAATTGTCCACTGTTGATCACCCTTGGTCGCCCCTCTACATCTGGTCGTCCATCTGGTTTCTTGGCTGTTTGAGCCACCGTGTTCAGTTCGACTATTCAGTTTAACCACTGCATCATGGCACTCGTGGATTGGGGGTATGTTTTCAGGAGTCAGGCATTGGCAGGGGGTTTCATCACCCCTGCATGTCGCTTCCTGAGGGTGTGATCATTCAGCTTCCTATGACGGTGAGCTCTCGATTTTCATCACTGAAACCCTAGATCTATTTATTCGTTCTGCTTCTCTGTGAATCGTTTTGGCCTATCGTGCTCCCTCAGCCTCAACTCGTGGCCAAATTCTAGTGGAGACGACGAATTTCCCAGAAGAAAGATGTGCGGCCTTCGATTTTCTTGACGATCCAGGATTGACGAAGTTGGAAGACCGCAATCAATCCATTCAACCCAGGAGGCCACACGCCCAACACTATCTTGAAGAGAATAGGAATGCCAAACAGCTTGTTGTCCGACATTGTGAGTAGATTTCTGGTTCTTTTTTGTTCTCAACTTGCAAATATTTCTTATTTTCCTGTTCCGCTTCTTCTTGTTGGTGTGATTGCATTGTACCGTTTTCATTTCTCTTTTTGAGATTAATAATACTCATGTGTGTGTAGTGTTCTTGCCGTGCAGTAAGACCCCCAAGGGTCTAAAGCACATTAAATCTTCGTGTCCATTTACTATTCTTGCATTTTCTATTCTGCTTGGTTCTTGCATTATCGAACCCATAGTGCCAGCTTTGATCTTCATTGCATATTGTGGTTGTCCGACTCCATTTGCACTGCTCTTCAACCGCAACAAGTGGTATTAGAGCCTCCCTGGTCTACTGTGTTTTTTGATTTCAATAATCCGCTTGCTTGCCTTCGGTTTTTAGTTTCCTTAAAACTGGTTTGCTGTGTTTTGTTTACAGCTTTTATAAATCTGCTGATTCGATCTCTGCTTAACAGTTTCTATAAGCTGCTTTCCTACAATTATTGTTTCCAGCTAGCTGGCCCTGTTTACAGTTCTGTTAAACCCATTTTCTTGCTTATACTGAATCTGTTTCTTTGTTAAATTTATATATGTTAAGTTGATTTTTTCTTTCAGTTTTGCTAAATCTGGTTTAGTGCATTCTGTTTGAACAACTTATATAAATCCAGTTTCTAGTGTTTAACTTAAAGTTTCCCTGTCTTTGGTTATTGTACCCTGTTTACAGTTTCATTAATTCAGGTTTTCTTTCCTTTTTCCCACATTTATTTCTCTTTTTAATTATGTATCTTTAATTTATTTTTGTTGTTTTTATTGAAATCATTGTATTTATCTAAAATTCCTTGCATTTCATATCTCACGGTATACGTTTACCCAGTGAGATTGGCCAGTTCTTGGGGGCATATGCCTAATGTTTTCCCCAACCACTTGACATCTATTCATCTAGATAAACATGTCTACAAAGCGATACAAAATCGAGAAATTCGATGGAGACAACAACTTCAATTTATGGTGAATTAAAACGAGGGCATTGCTTGTTCAACAAGGTCTAATTGATGCCATATTTGGGCCTACGAAACCCGTCACAACCGTTAATGAAACTGGCCAGACCATTATAGAATACCAACAAGTTCCCCCTAACACACTTTTTAAGGCCCACAGTTCCCTTTACTTTTCTTAGGTGATAAGGTCCTTAGGAAAGTGTCTTATGAGTCTACCGCTGTAGGAATAAGGCCCATAGTAGGAAGACTTTACAAGAAGCACCATATGTTCACATTCAAAATGAAGCCTGATACTTCTATAAAAACCCATTTAGATGAATTTAATAAAGTCATGTTAGACTTAGCCAATATCAGCGTTTCTGTAGATGATGAGTATCAAGCGATGATCCTCTTAATCTCTCTTTCTTGACCATAGTTACAATACACTGGTAAAGACCATGATGTATGGTCAAGACCCTTTAACTTTAAAAGAAGTTAAATCCACCCTTCTATCTAAGGAACTTCATTCCAAACCTAAAGTAAAAGGTGAGGCTGAGAGTCTATTTACTAGGGGAAGACCTCAAGTTAAAGGTAAAAAGAAACAGTTTAATAGAGATAAAATTAAGAGCAATAATGAACCCAAACTAAAGGCTAATTCCAAGGATAGAAAAGTCACTTGCTTTCACTGTGGTAAACTCGGGCACATTAAGCATGAGTGTAGGAAGCTCAAACACGAGTTAGAACACAAACAACCCACTGACCAGTCTCTTCTCGCTGACTCAAGCTACGACACTGGTGAAGTCCTGAATGTCTCCAACCACACACTCAATCAAGAGTGGGTCTTAGACTCCGGCTGTTCCTTTCACATGTATATAGAGATTATTTTTCAAAGATAGTTGAAAAGGTAGAAGGGGATGTCCTTTTAGGGAACAATAAGAGGTGTAAGGTTGAGGGAAGATGATCTGTTCTAATATAGTTAGATGATCAATCCATCATCACCCTACTTGATATAAGGTGGGTCCCCAACCATCAAATAAATTTAATCTCCTTAGGGGTATTAGATCAGAAATTATTCACATTTAAATCTGAATCAGGTTGTCTCAAGATCTCAAAAGGATCAAGAACAATCATAAAAGGATTTCTCACCAATGGGTTGTATGTATTGAATGGAAAGACCCATTCAAGACAACTGAGTAATGTTTATAATACCAACATTGATAATACCATGCTATGGCATAGAATAATGGGGCATGTAAGCTCCAAAGGCTTAGAGTAACTCAACAAGGAGTTATTGAGTGACATCACACACGCTAATCTTCCATTCTATGAAGATTGTGTGATGGGAAAGGCCAAGAGGGTGAGTTTCAATAGGTCCTCCTTCAAAACTTCCACCCCACTTGAATACATCCATTCGGATTTTTGGGGGCCAACAAGGACCACCACTCATGGTGGAGGATCCTATTTCATCACCTTCATTAATTATTTATCCAGAAAAGTTTGGATTTACATCTTAAAGAATAAATATGATGTTTTCCAAATCTTCATGACCTAGAAAGCTTCAGTTGAAAATCAAAATGGAAATAAAATTAAAACCATGAGAATGAATAATGAGCTAGAATACTTGTCTATACAGTTCATTCAATACTGTGAGTCTGAAGGAATTAAGAGGCATAGGACTATTAGGGAAACTCCCTAATAGAACAGCCTAGAAGAGAGGAAGAATAGGACTATACTTGAAAGAGTTCAGAGAATGCTTTCATGCTCAGGCCTCCCCAAATCCTTTTGGGCCGAGGCCTCCAACACTGTTGTCTACCTTATCAATATGTGTCCCCATCTGTGAATCGGTTCAAAACTCCTGAAAAACTCTGGACAGGTAAGCCCCCTTCTTATTCTTACTTTAAGGGTCTTTGGTTCTATAGACTATGCTCATGTCAATACTGATAAATTAAAACCAAGATCCCTCAAGTTCATTTTCATTGGTTATCCCGAGGGATTTAAGGGATATAAGCTTTAGGTAGATAAATCAGGATACCAAAAATGCATCATTAGTAGGGATGTGTTCTTTCACGAATCATCTTCTCTTAAGACCAATACTACCACACTCAGAAGCAGTGATCTAGACCTTGATAAGTCCGATGAAGATGATACACCGACTCATTTTGAGACTGATGTTCAGCCTACTCCACCTCCTCCTCAGCCCACTAATGTGGCTGATTCCGAGACCAGTTCTGGTTCAGATTCAGATTTTAAATCTCCTGCAAGTCATCAGGATCATCAGTTGACCCGTGATAGGAAAAGGAGAGTCCCTAGACCTCATTCCTGCTTCATCCAATATGATATGGATTCATATGCTTTTTATGTGGCTCAGGATCTTATTGATGATGATCCTCAGTTTTATAGGCAGGCTTTAAATGACAAATACTCGAAGCAATGGGTCTTTTCTATGAACGAAGAAATGCAATCCTTAAGGAAGAACCATACATGGGGTGTTGTAAATAAACCAATTAATACTAAAGTAATTGGTTCCAAATGGATCTTCAAAAAGAAAGGAGGACAACACTAAGGGAAGTAAAATCAAATTCAAAGCTAGGCTAGTTTCCAAGGGCTTACTCTAGAGAGAGGGAATTGATTATTTTGAAATATTTTCCCCATTTGTTAATAATTCTTCTATTCAGCTCTTGTTAGCTTATGCTGCTTATAATGACTTTTATATAGAGAAATTAGACGTCAAAACTGCTTTTCTATATGGTGATTTGAATGAAAAGATTTATATGAAACCTCCTGATGGTTATCCTACTAAATTCAAACCAAATCAAGTACAACTTTTGAATAAATCTCTCAATGGCTTGAAACAAGCCTCAAGGCAGTGGTACTTGAAGTTTGATTCATTCATGCTAGGTAACAAGTTCATTAGGAGTCATTATGATGCTTTCATTTATTTTAAATCAACTAAAACCTGCATCATTTATCTATTGTTGTATGTTGATGATATTCTCATCATATGCAAGGATATAAATCTGATTTCTTATATCAAATCCCAATTGAAAAGAAATTTTGATATGAAGGACCTAAGTGCATACACGAAAATCCTAGGTGTTTAAATCATAAGAGACAAACCAAATAAATTACTCTATCTATCTCAGCATGGTTGTGTTTTAAAATTTTAAAGAGGTATATGTTTGAAACCCTTAAGCCTGTTAATATCCCTCTTGCACAACATTTTAAATTGTCTTTGACTCAAGGCCCTACTACTGAAGAAGATATTGAATTTATGTCTAAAATTTCTTATGCTAACATAGTAGGTAGCATAATGTATTCTATGATTTGCAGTAACCCTGATATTGATTTTGCCGTCTGCACTCTTAGAAGGTTCATGTCTACTCCAAGGAAGCCACATTGGCATGACCTTAAGTGGCTCCTTAGGTATCTTTTTTTTTACTTCTAGTGTCTCTTTGTGCTATGGTAATAATGTAGATTCTATTGAACTTATCTGTGGTTTTGTTGATGTTGACTATGCTAGAAATGAAAACACTCGTAAATATTTAACCGACTACGTCACTACAAAAAAATGACCACTTTAGAAGGGGTTATTTTTTACATTAGAAGGGGTTATAACCCCTTCTAAAGACATTAGCGGCGGTTGTGGGAAACCACCGCTAATGTGCCCCGCCTACTGTTAATAGAGGCGGTTGTGAGAAAGCGTTGCTAAATTCATAGTGAATTTAGCAGCGGTTACATTAGAGGGGGTTTAAACCCCCTCTAATGTTGCTCGAAATTTACCCCATTAGAGGCAATTATAACAAAAACCGCCTCTAATATATGGATTTAGGGGCGGTTTGAACCGCCCTTAATGGTGATTGCATTTTGGGCATTAGAGGCGGTTTTTAGACAACCGCCCCTAGCTCCTTGACACGTCGGGACACCCCAGCGCCCCACCTTGACACCCCCGCGCGACACTAGCGCACCCCTGGACACCCCAACGCCTCCCTTGACACCCCGGGACACCCCCCGCGCGCCCCTTGACACCCCGGGACACCCCCGCGCTCCCCTTGACACCCAGCGCACCAGCGCACCCCCTGGACACCCCAGCGCCCCACCTTGACACACCCGGGACACCCCCGCGCGACCCCAACGCGCACCCGACACACCCACTTGACACCCGCCCTAGCGCCCCCCCTTGACACCCATGGACACCCAACGCGCCCCCTTGACACCCCGGGACACACCCTTTGACACCAAAGCGCGACCCCAACGCGCCCCCTTGACACCCTGGGACACCCCCTTTGAGAACCCAGGGCGCCCCCGACACACCCACTTGACACCCGCCCCAGCGCCCCCCGTTGACACCCATGGACACCCAGCGCGCCTCCTTGACACCAAAGCGCGACCCCAGCGCGCCATCTTGACACCCCGGGACACCCCCTTTGACAACCTAGGGCGCCCCGACACACCCACTTGACACCCGCCCCAGCGCCCCCCGTTGACACCCATGGACACCCATGGACACCCAGCGCGCCCCCTTGACACCAAAGCGCGACCCCAACGCGCCCCCTTGACACCCCGGGACACCCCCTTTGACACCAAAGCGCGACCCCTGCGCGCCCCCTTGACACCCCGGGACACCCCCTTTGACAACCCAACGCTCCCCTGACACACCCACTTGACACCCGCCCCAGTGCCCCCCGTTGACACCCATGGACACCCAGCGCGCCCCCTTGACACCCCGAGACACCCCCTTTGACACCAAAGCGCGACCCCAGCGCGCCCCCTTGACACCCCGGGACACCCCCTTTGACAACCCAGCGCGCTCCCGACACACCCACTTGACACCTGCCCCAGCGCCTCCCATTGACACCCATGGGCACCCATGGACACCCAGCGCGCCCCCTTGACACCAAAGCGCGACCCCAGCGCGCCCCCTTGACACCCCGGGACACCCCCTTTGTCAACCCAGGGCGCCCTCGACACACCCACTTGACACCCGCCCCAGCGCCCCCCGTTGACACCCATGGACACCCATGGACACCCAGCGCACCCCCTTGACACCAAAGCGCGACCCCAGGACACCCCGGGACACCCCCTTTGACAACCCAGGACGCCCCCTTGGCCTCCAGCACGCCACCTTGACACCCCAACGCCATCTTGACACCCCTTGACAACCCAACGTGCCCCCTTGGCACCCAGCACGCCACCTTGACACCCCTTGACACCCCAGCGCCCCTTGACACCCCTTGACACCCCTTGACACCCCTTGACACCTCGGGACACCCCCTTTGATAACCCAGCGTGCCCCCTTGACACCCCTTGACACCCCAGCGCCTCACCTTGACACACCCAGGACACCCCCGCGCGACCTCAGCGCGCCCCTGACACACCCCTTGACACCACCCTAGTGCCCCCCTTGACAACCCGGGACACCCCCGCGCGCCCCTTGACACCCCAACGCCCCCCGTTGACACCCATGGACACCCAGCGCGCCCCCTTGACACCAAAGCGCGACCTCAGCGCGCCCCCCTGACACCCCGGGACACCCTCTTTGACAACCCAGCGCGCCCCCTTGGCACCCAGCGCGCCACGCCGGTGGCAACACCCCCGACGCCCCTTGACATCCCAGCGCCCCCCGTTGACACCCATGGACACCCAGCGCGCCCCCTTGACACCAAAGCGCGACCCCAACGCGCCCCCTTGACACCCCGGGACGCCCCCTTTGACAACCTAGCGCGCCCCCTTGGCACCCAGCGCGCCACGCCGGTGGCATAAAAAGGATCCCGGTGGGTTTCGAACCCTGAACCGGTTGCATCCAGCGCCCAGCTCGGAACCACTAAGCTGTGTGCGATTATTGTAATAATATAAGCTTCATTTTATTTAATTAAATTCGGAAGTATTATATTATATTATATATATATATATATGTGTGTGTGTGTTTAGAAATATAAAAAATATAATATATTTCTCTATAATATAATATATATTTGTGTATAATATTTATATATAATATGTATTTATGTATAATTATAATATATTTGTGTATAATATATATACATATACATATTTGGGTATATTTAATATATATAAATACATATTTATACATATATTAATAAATATATTTATATTTATGTGTGTGTATGTATTTTGTATTTATAGATATAATATAATTATAATATATATTATACATATATTATATTAAATACATTTATATTATATATTTGTGTTTTTACTTATATACATTTATATTATATCACCAACAAACATACACACACACACACAATTAAATGTGTTCATATAATTGTAAATAAATAATATAATTAAATGATATATATATATATATATATATTTACTAAATTAATTTATAATTAATATGCTATACTACAATATACATAAAATAATTATACAATATATATAAATTTATTTATAATAAAATATTTATAATATAATATATAATATAAATAAATAATATATTTGTATTAATAACGAATAATTAAGACCCCACCGGACCTCAAGTCCGATGTGGGATACAGACTCCAACAGTTTGCTCTTCCTTGTATTCCCTTTCCTCTATCTATAAATAAAGGGCTCCGCCCCTCATTGTGGTAAGAAGTGATGTGGAAACGCTGGGGGTTGCAGCGACAGAAACAGCGAAAAATAGAAGAGTAAAAGGGAAAAAAAACGAGAACGAGAACACAAGGATTTACGTGGTTCGGGAATAATCCCTACGTCCACGAAGAGACAGAATATTCACTATAATTTGGGAGAAGATGATCCACTGTTCCACCATCTGCACAAAAAGTCAGCGTCGCTACAGTGAAAGGCGGCCACTCAAGCCAAAAGTGCCATAGTGGTTGTCGGTTGAAAGTCCAAAAGGCTACAGTAAAATTGACTCCAAAGTCCGCACTGATACAGTGCCTGTCGGTGGGTCGGTCAGCTCTGCTACAATGGTCAGAGTTGCTACAGTCCCCCCAAAAAATTGGACCGGAGGCCTTCGACCCCCGGAGCAGGGCGCGCGTTACCCCCTACAACCCCCAACGAGCTCACCGCGGAGCTTGACCCGCGAAAGTTGCGGGTCGGTGCGCAGTACGGGCCACAAACATTCGACCCAACCGGATCGAGCTGCCCCAATCCAACAAGAAGTACGATTCTATAGTTTTCATTTTCCATTTTTCAGAGCAATAACTGGAATCCATTTAATTCAGTTTAATCATTGGTGGTTATTGTAACTGAAAACAAAAATCCAATATGCAAGCTTCTGAGGGCGTCAAATTCAAGCACCTTGATCAGCTTCCCCAAATCTTGATACCGAACCAGAGATTTTTCTGACTGCCTAGTGGCAGTGTTCATGCAAGCCCATCTCATTTAATCATCTTATTCTTGCATTGTAATTTTTGTTTTGATGCTAGTTGATTGCCTTCATGCCATATCATGACACTTTCTACATGTTCAACACAATGCCTCACAGGCAACATTGATGGATTTTGTTTGTTGGCTGCCCAGCTTGGTGTTGTATAAAAGCAAGTTTTGTGGATACCAATGGCGCATGGGCATCTGCACAAACTTTTGCATGCCCAAATCTGTGCTCATGGCAGGCCAAACAGAGAGAAGGTTTTGAAAATGCTGCCTTCTAAACGTGATGAAGAATCTCTTAATACACTTTTATCCCATGAGTGGTACGAGGGAGCCTTTGCCAAGTTGACAAAGCTGAGTTGTGGGCTAAAAAATGTGGATTTGGTTGGTGAAAGGGTGATTAGCATGGATGGTTATTCAAGCATATTTGACGAGGGCATCAAAGAAAAACTGCAAGCTTTCAAGTCACTTGCAAGGGTCTTCTTAGGGAGCCCATCGGTGCAGGAATCGCTGAAGAATAGCGCGATGAGGTATTGGGTGGCCGTCACTGAAGGTTCCCCATTTTTCAGTTTCAGCAAACCAAATGAAAGGGAACCTATGACACTGCATTCACTCATTGATGTGTTTCAAATCCTACGCATCTCCACAGTGCGTCGGAGATTGGTTCGAACCAAAGTATTTCCTTCAATAACCCACCCCCGGATATGGACAGGCACACTCATCGCAGTGTTGGAGACCTTGAAATGTGATATGTGTGCCTTGAGTGATCAGTGTCCTAGCCCAAAGCTCCAGGTGGGTCAGCAGATAGTGTCCAGTTGTCTTGAGTTCCTGGAGAGGGCAGTGATCTATGGTGAGCAGGACTCTGCTGCATGGATGCGTCCTGTACGGGAGAAGAATTTGGAAACTATGGCCCGTTCTCCTGCTCCTAGTAAATGGGGAGAGGTCTGTGAGATGCTCCGAGACATTGTCATAACCTTGACGGGTGAGAAATTATTTTTTCACGAAGAAAAGCTCGAGGCGATGATAGAGGGGCTGAGTCGCATCAAGGATTTTGAAGTGGACAAAGAGTTTCGGCATTGGGAGAGCCGACATCAAGCCAGCCCTGCACAGGAGGAGCTGTTCAAAATGCTCGGCCATTCATCCAGGTGCCTGTTTGTGCTGTTGCAGTTCTACATCTGCAATAGCACCAGGGATGTGGAAATTGAGATGTCCAGTGGTGTGTGCAGAATGAGCCGTGTTTATAAGCCAGGCGCAAACAAGTATCGCTTGTGTTTAGGTAGGATTTTAATGGCAGATGAGGAGAGGGTGGTATGGAGTGGGGTGAGGCAGTTGGACAGGGCTTTGGCTCTTTGCAAGTTTGTATGGGAAGTGGTTGAAATGGATGGGGATTTAGAGCTGCAAGGTCATTTATATGCCATTGGGGCTGCCCCAAGCAGATCGTTTGAGCATAGAGGGAATAGGTTCTTTGTGCATGGGATTAGTCTATGACCCGCTGGCTCATAAACCAGGTCAAGCGGTAGCTGTATTTGTTGGTTCAGAGAAATACTATATGCAAAGGCCAGTTAAGAATGCCTTTCAAGCAGCCTCTCAATGATTCGATTCAATACATGGGTGATGGAAAAAAAACACTTCCTTTTCATCTCCACACATTCAGGTTCAGCTCTCTCTTTTGGCTGTTAAATGCTGAGTTTTTTAGTTTATTGCTACATGCTTTGTGCATTATTTCACTAATTTTTTTCTATATGTGGAGGTCTTATATTGTCCATTTTCAAAATGAAAGTGGAATTGTTTTATCTTACAGGAAATACATGAGGAGTTATTGAAAATGTTTTACATGAATAGTTGTTAAAACACAACGAGGCTTACGACTGCTTTTTGCAGGTTTGGTTTTGATGAAATTGAAAAATCAAGACAACAAGATTTTGGTTACGTTTGGCAACACCTATGAATGTTTTTTATAGCAATTACTACTTATGATATGTACTTTTGTATAGATATTTCCAAATTATTTATTGAAGACGGTTTTTTGTCTCTTATTTAATTGGGGTTCTTCAGGGATTTGAGTATAGGTGCTTTCTCAAACTGAGAAAACACCACTTATTTGTTTATATTGTTTATTGCAGGTGATAAGTGCGATAACTATTTTTTAATCAGTTTTGAGCAGTTAATTCTTGCAGCGGTATGATCAAGAGTGTTATATTTATTAACTGCTCATCCAAACATCATGTTTAGTGTGCATTTTTGTGTAAGATGTCAATATTGTTGGGACTTCAAATGAATGACCCACCATTGCAGTGATAATAGCGAGATAAAAACCAAGTGCAAAAATGCGGAAAAAATGGACACCAAATGTAACGTGAAAAATCCCTCAAAATGAAATGGGTAGAAAACCAGGAGCAAATAGAAGGATCATTATGAGTAAAAGTGGATACATACTCCCTAATTATTACATAGAGAAAACCCTCAAAATATCTCTTTTGAATATGTGGGAAGCTACCTAACAAAAATACCACAAACTAAGGGGAGATGTGCTACTGATTGCTGTTGGTGAGTGCTAAAACCAAGGGAAGCCATCGCCTTTTACTGACAAGCTTCTCCCCATGCTCCTCCCTCGCTGCATTCCAGTAGGTGGGGTTGGCCACCCACCTTATCTGCCATCGCCATCTCCTTTTGACAAATTAAGGGGTCGACACTGTCCGTGGAAGAATTCTGCCGACACATCTCCCACTTAGAGATTTGATTATGAACCAATCACATCTCCACACATCCTTTTTGTCTGCCAAACATGTTGATCACGTCTCTGCAAGGCTGCTCGATGATCTACACCATCTGAACTTATTAGAGTCAATCGTCTTCATCAGAAAATCTGCCAGATTTTCTTTAGTGTGAATTTTTTGCATGTCCACATTTCATCCACCACATTTTGGACAAAGTGATACTGTACCGCAATGTGCTTCGTCCTGGAATGAACAGATGAATTCATTGCAATGTGTAAGGCGCTCTTACTGTCACAAAACAATGAAATTTATTACTGTATGTGCCTGAGCTCCAACAACTTTCTCATCCAAATTGTCTCTTTGCAAGTATGTGTAGTTGTCATGTACTCTGCCTTCGTCGTGGATAAAGCCACAACTGACTGTAATTTTGAAATCCAGCTCATAACTTCTTCTGCAAGGGTAAACACATAACTGGTAGTAGATTTTCTCCGGCCAGAATCACCTGCAAAATCTAAATCAACATAGCCTATGGTAGTGAAATCTGATCTTTCGTAACATAATGCAACATCTGAGGTTTTCTTGATGTATCCCACGATCCTCTTCACTGTGCTCCAATGCTTCCATCCTGGATTCGCTATGTACCGACTAACTGCTTCCACTGCATGTGCAATGTCTGGTTTAGTACAAACCATTGCGAACATCAGACTTCCCACTGCTGATGCATACGGTACTCGAGACATCTCCATCCCCTGTGCTTCATTGCTAGGACTCATCGTAGAGGATAACTTGAAATTAATAGATAGTGGGGTGAAGATTGGCTTACAATCTTGCATGTTGAAGCGTTTCAAGACTTTCTGTAAGTAATTCTTCTGTGATAGCCAAATCCTTCAATTATTTTTGTCTCGCTAAATCTGCATCCCAAGAATCTTGTTTGTTGGTTCTAAGTATTTCATATCAAACTCTCTAGCCAACTATGCTTTCGTCTCTTGGATCTGATCATTGTTGGGGTATGCATATAGCATCCCGCCTTTTTATTACATAACCTTTCATTACATTTTACATACAAAGGATCTTTAAAGTCCAGTGTCTTGGAAATTAGGATCATAATACATGAAAACAACATAAATGTTCTTCTAAACCACTTGAAAGACTTCTTTATTGTTCATCTTAAGTTCATTACAACATCTCATAACCTGGGCACATACATCAAAAGAAAGGGTGAGCAGAAAGCCTAGTAAGAGAAACAAGAGAAACATTTTACGTGTGAACTTGAGATATATCAATAAAGTCATGATGAATAACTTTAAGGCATGAGAAAGAGATCATGAGGAATATCATAATAAAAATAATGTGTTTCATAACTTGAAGATGTGGCTACAACATTTAACTTAGACAATCATTTCTGTATCACCAAGGTCCATTCTCAAGGTGTCATTAAAAAATTACCAAGGTTATTCACTAAGGTATCGTTAAAATGATCATCTCTAGAGATTAAGTTTTTACCCAATGCATTTGAGCGCTATCAGGATCATAATACATGAAAACAACATAAATGTTTTTCTAAACCACTTGAAAGACTTCTTCATTGTTCATCTTAAGTTCATTACAACATCTCATAACCTGAGCGCATACATCAAAAGAAAGGGTGAGCAGAAGGCCTAGTAAGGGAAACAAGAGAAACATTTTACGTGTGAACTTGAGATACATCAATAAAGTCATGATGAATAACTTTAAGGCATGAGAAAGAGATTATGATGAATATCATAATAAAAATAACGTGTTTCATAACTTGAAGACGTGACTACAACATTTAACTTAGACAATCATTTCTGTATCACCAAAGTCCATCCCCAAGGTGTCATTAAAAAATTACCAAGGTTATTCACCAAGGTATCGTTAAAATGGTCATATCTAGAGATTAAGTTTTTATCCAATGCATTTGAGCGCTATCAGAGCGCACCTTTAATTTGTCTTTATTATCATGTGAGTTACATATATCATCATCAAACATTTCATAAATAACCCATATATTATAAAAGAAATGAGTTTCATTTCATAATCACAACGTTTTAAAAACTGCTTTTAAGGCATGATCTTTATGTCACTTTAAACCCACGGAAAAGGAAAACGAGTTTCATGTATGTAAATCTCAGAATTTAAAATAGAACATTTTGATATATATGTGAATACCCCTGTAGAATAAAGAGCTTTGCGTATTCACTTAATAAAATAAAAGAATTTGAGAAAAAGAGAGACATTTTGAGACGAAAATTCGGCAGCATAACGACTATGTTACATGGTTTTAGAAAACATTGAAAAGAGGGGGTTATGGTCACCCATTCATAAATGATTCATAAAATAGTAGAGGAACAGAATATAAAGGATATAAGAACATGGTAATGAAATTTGAATGACATACCATATGAAATGAAAAACTTGAAAAGAAGATAAAAATAAGATTTCTCTTATGAAAATTCGGCAGCCTAACGGCGTCACTTAAAAATTCAAAAAATGAATTGATGAGATCAAATAGGGTCTCTCATCATATCAACATAAAAGAACAGTATGATGGATATAGAGTTCATACTCCAGCATAATAAAAAGAAACTTGAAAGACTTGACATGAAAATAGAACTTGAAAATGAGAAGGGTGAAAGAATCCCTTACAAAAATTCGGCAGCCTAACGACGCCGCTTAAACATTCTTAAATTGAATTAATGAGAGTAAGAGAGTCTCTCATCATATGAACATGAAAAGGGCAATAGAATGAATATAAAAGAACATCCCCAACATAAGAACATGGAACTTAAAATAAATGACAAAGGATAATACATGAAAAGAAAGAGAGAGGTATGATCCCTTACCTTAAAACGTAACTTTTAAAACTCGAAGGTCGAGACCTTGAGGGTTTGGAGGCACCTTGGGAGGACTCCTTGGGAGGTAAGGAGACCAGAACTTCGTTGAGGAGGATTTAGAAATGAAATAAATGAGGGAAAGACTTGGTATTTATAGAGGAAGTGAGGGGACAAAACATTAATTGCCAATGGACACCTCATTGGTGGTATTGACAAAACCATGAGCTTGCCCATGGTATTTGCCCATGATATTGGTCACTTGAGACACCTCATACCTTATCTTACTATTCATAAGTCGACCATAATTATAGCATAATTATTACATCCTTAATGATGTCATTAGACACTCGAAACTCAAAAACTGTATTTTCATTATTCACCGAAAATTCAACTTTCTCAGAAAAATCCCAAAATTTCACCCTAACCAAATATCGATGCTCTGATTTCAAAAATGAACTCCATTTTATAAAAATAATTTTCTAAATATTTTTAATTTAATTTTTAAATAATAACACTATTCACTGAAAATTCAACTATTTCAGAAAAATCCCAAAAATTCACTTTAACCAAATATCGATGCTCTGATTTCAAATATGAGCTCCATTTTATGAAAATAATTTTCTAAATATTTTTAATTTAATTTTTAAATAAAAAACACTATTCACCTGAAAAAACTAATATTTAACCAATAATTTTCGAAACATCTATGTACCTATTTTATTGAATCACATTACTAAATCAAGGTGTCTAGATTATATTAATACTTTCTTAAGTGAAGTTACTTAATCCATTTGATCACATTACTAATCATAATCGTAAAATCACTATTCATAATTTACTATTCGTCAAAAATTAAGTTGATCTTATTAGACTTTAAATTTCTTACGGAACATAACTGTAGAAAACCATTTTTTGAAAATCATTACACATTATTAATTATTTAAGGTTTACATAAATATTTTTAAAATATCCTTTTTCTAAAATTCATCAATAATATGCATACTATATTTATCCGGACATTTGAAAATTCACAAACTTCACCATAAGAAGAAATCAATTTTTTTATTTAAAACAAAGGATTTCACAAGGCAGTTATAGTCTCGTTACATAACCCCTTATAACACCAGCATAAGACCTAAGAGTAAGGTGTGCTAGGGTGATAGAATCTTGAGGCGGCTCAGCCAACATTGCCCGAGTAGTGATTTTTATCAGTTTGAACTTTTCACGAAGGCGATTCCGTTCCAGTTTCACACGATGAAGTTCGACTTGGGTTTGGTCTAGAACAAAGCCCAGAGGTGTTACCTCCTTCCCGAGTTCCGTCAGATGAGCTTCGATCGACCCGAGACTACTGGATGGGGCCATCAAATCTTCATTCTATATTAATTAATCAAGATCACTTGTATTTATAGACAATAATCGCAACATTTAGTTTCCAACGGTCATATTGACCAACGATCATATAACAGTCAAAACCCAACGATCTTATTTTAATTATACTCATTTTATTAAATGAAATAGTTTCGTTGAGTATAAAATAAAATAACACAAAAAGTTAGGAAACAAAATTTATTCAAAATTTTGGGTCGTTACAATGCAATCAACATGTCATCCACATACACCAGAAGAATGATTAAATCATTATCATCCAAAATAGTTTCTGGTTTTCGAGTATGATTTAAATGGTGGGATGCTTTTTCGGGCCACATAATCTGTCCCATAATCGCTTCTTCAACTTGGGTCACTTGTAACTCCATTAAAACATCCGAATTAGCTTGAGTCACTGTTGAATGAAATGTTTCACTTGATGTCCTCTATCTTCAATTCAATTTTGAGAATCATTGGACTTGGATCTTGGCCGCTACAGTCTCTTTATTGGGCTGCTATCCAGTTTACTTTGTCCAGAATGTGTTGGAATGAAAGCCCACTTTGTTAATCTTTCAATGTGAATTTACAAGTTATCCAAAAGAATGAATTTTTCCTTATAGCACGAGAGACCTGAAAATAAAATATGAAAATAAAATCATGACCATTTTTGTGTTTTAGGTGTTCAAATATGTACTAAGTAATAGTGCACTTTAGCAAAAAAATTACAATCATAATGTGAAATAATGTTCAAATTGTAAAAGGCACTAAAAATGATGTTTATGAATAATAAACCACATGAATATTATAATATAAACAATGAATATTATAATATAAACAATGAATATTAGCCTCTTTCAGTGGCTAATCACACCCCAACTTGAGTTTTGCTAGTCCGGAGCAAAATATATCTCAAAAATATGAAATTCGAATTCTTTTTTTCAAAAACATTTTAATACACATTGCTCTCCCAAAGATCTCATACCAAACAATTATGAAACCCATCAAAATCATTTAAAACAACCCAGGTACATAGGCATATCCCATGCCCAAGCCCATTCCTTTGTTCCAATTCATCGTCACATTTCATCTAATTTTAATTAAGCATGATGAAGTGTTGTGCATCACAATAGACACAAGAGTTCATCTTTATTCAAGGGAGAAAAGATGGAAGCGCTAGGTGGAATCACATTTTAATATTAAGATGAGTATTTATTTATTTATTTATTTTTTATTTTTTTGTTGCAATTTTGCCATGGTAATTGAAATTGAACTCAATCGAGTCAACTCACGTAGTAAGACTTTGCTGATGACTCCCAGGTTCAAAGACCTTAGGGCACCAAGTGAAGCTCACATACTCAGGCATCATCTCGAGTTTGCTCAATAAAAAAATTCAAATTACCACAAATAGAGATAAAATTCTCAACTCCGGGCTAGAAAACTATGGAGTTACAATCCCTAAGTGCCAAAAGCCACAAATTAGGTCAATCCATTGCTCTACGCGCAATTGATTTGATTTTTTTGAATACTCATGTTAAAATTAAAATGATAACCAATCCTATATCATTTATTATGGGACCCCAAGGACGTGCATTGTTTTTTTTAAATGGATGAAAATATAAACGGTGAAAAATCACATCGGACAACCGCACTTTCCAAAATCTATGCTCATGAACTTAAACTTGCATTAAAACCAGAATCAAGGAATGCAAGATTATTTGATATTCAATTTCAAAGCGTGCAATTTGTATTATCATGTTCAATGTTAAAAGAATTTCTCATTACATGCATTTTTTAAAACATTTTTTTTTTATTTTTTCAATAATTTTTTTTATGCACACAAAAGCAATTTTTTTATTTCATCTCTCTCCTACTTAAAATAACATTGTCTCCAGTGTTAAAAGAAATAAAAATTCAGAAGGTGGGTAGAGGTAGAGAAGAGGAGTTCAAAAAGGAATTTGAAAATGAGAATCATGGAATGAAGTCACTGGTGATTGAAGTTGACGTTCATGTTACTCCTATTTAATCCCTTGATCTCCATGTCATCCGGAGAAGCCTCATCAGTGATGATATTTTATGTTTGTTCACCTGTGATTTCCCTAAAAATCCATCAATCTCAGCAGCCCCTGAATCTCAAACACTACACAATTAGAACACTATGGAAACCCCTTGAGGTCCCTTTAAATAAAAATAAACAAAAACAAAAGGAAACGAAAACACACTTGTTAAATTTTACATTCTTAACACATACTCAAGGTATATAAATATAAATATAAATATAAATTATATATACAAATATATATATACGCACAAACACTATTATATATATATATATATATATATTATGGATGATGTGTGCAGGGTAGGTCGTAGGTCAGTGGATGGTGCGCTCCATTATTACCCTGAGGTCGCAGGTTCGAGTCCCGTGGGGGTTTTTTCGCCTTGAACTATAGCTTGCCCTTTTATGCATATGTATATAATAATATTAGTATAAATATTTAAAAAGAAGTGGGAAGCAGTATGTCTCGTAGGTCAGTGGAAGGCGCGTGCTACTCTTTCCCAAAGGTTGCAGGTTCGAGTCCTGCCGTGCCCGCCTTTAACATGCGAGACAAACTTTTGCATAAAAATATAAATATTTTTTTTCCTTTTTCATATTTTTTAAATATAAATATAAATATATATAGATCACATAAAATAAAATATATATTACACAGAAGAAAAAAATTAAAAATAAAGAAAATAAAAGAAGAAACAAAAAAAAGAAAGAGTTGAAAATATTTTCTTATATATATATGAATTGATTTTTTTAAACAAAAATGCACAAACAAACAAAAAATTAAGAAAATAAAATTAAAGTCATGTTAATGCTGGGTTGACTCCCAAAAAGCGCTTAGTTTAAAGTTGTTAGTTTGACTTGGACCCCAAATTTATCAAATTTTTTTATGGTTCATAGGTTGGCTCAGTTAACTCCTCTGTTTCTTGTTTATTGAATGATTTAATGAATGGTTTTAACCTCTGACCATTGACTTTGAAGACATGACCACCAGTGGTATCCTGAATCTCTACTACCCCATGAGAGTACACATGATGCACTATGTATGGATCTGACCATCTAGACCTTAACTTTCCTGGGTGTAAATGAAGTTTTGAACTATACAAGAGCACAAATTTTCTCAGTTCAAAGTGTTTGGCTTTGAGATTCCTAGTTTGGTAGGCTTGAACTCTAACTTTATTTATCCTTGAATTTTCATAAGCCTCCATCCTAAATTCCTCAAGTTCATTAAGATCCAATTTTCTCTTTGCTTCGGCTAAAGAAATGTCAAAGTTCATTTTTTTTGATTGCTTAAAAGGCATTATGTTCAATTTCAAGAGGTAAATGACATGCTTTTCTATAAACCAACCTATATGGTGACATTCCTATGATGGTTTTAAAACTAGTGCGATATGCCCAAAGGGCATCCAAGAGTTTTCTAGACCAATCTTTCCTAGAGGGATTGACAGTTTTTTCAAGAAATTGCTTAATCTCTCTATTTTCCAACTCAGCTTGACCATTGGTTTGAGGATGGTAGGCTGTTGAAACTTTGTGAGAAATACCATACTTAGACATGAGTGAAGAGAATGGACGGTTGCAGAAATGAGTTCCTCGATCACTAATTATAGCCCTAGAAATGAGTTTCTCGATCACTAATTATAGCCCTAGGAATTCCAAATCGAGAAAATATGTGCTCTTTCAGAAATCGAATCACAACATAATGGTCGTTGGACTTGGTGGGAATGACCTCTACCCATTTTGAGAAATAATCAACCGTTAAGAGGATGTAGAGATATCCCCTAGAGTTTGGTAAGAGTCCCATGAAATCAATTCCTCAACAATCAAAGATTTCAATGACTAGTATGGGAGTGAGGGGCGTTTGATTCCTTTTGGTAATGGATCATAATTGTTGACATTGAGGATAACTCTAGCAGAATTGATAGGAATCCTTAGTGAGGTTAGGCCAGTAGAAACCACTTTGGAGGACATTTGCAGTAGTTTTCTTTGTGGAAAAGTGGCATCCACATGTCTCACTATGACAAAATTTTAGAATGGACTCTTGCTCAGACTTTGGAACACATCTCCCAATGATTTGATCATGACATAACTTGAAGAGGTATGGATCATCAAATACATAGTGTTTGACATCAAAAAAGAATTTCCTCTTAGCTTGGCCCAAAGAATTTTGGAATGTCACTTGTCACCAAATGGTTTGCTATGTCAGTATACCATGAACAATCACTCACAGAATAGAGGTGCTCATCGGGAAATGAATCAGTCATAGAAAGGTGATGTGAGTTGTCTTTGAATTCCATCCTAGATAGGTGATCAACTACAACATTTTCAACACCCTTTTTATCCTTAATGGTTAAATCGAACTCTTAAAGAAGAAAGACCCACCTAATCTGTTTACCCTTGACATCTTGTTTTTGGAAAAGGTATTTCATGGCTGAATGATCGACGAAGACAATGATTAGTGATCCTAAGAGATAGAACCTGAATTTCTCTAAGGCAAAGACAACAACAAGCAACTCTTTCTCAGTGGTGGTGTAGTTGATATGTGCATCATTTAAATATTTGCTTGCATAAGCAATGACACATGGAGTTTTCTCACACCGTTGCCCTAAGACTGCTCCTACAGGGAAGTCACTTGCATCCTACAGTAAAGTCACTCGCATCACACACGAGTTCAAACAGAAGTTTCCAATTTGGAGATTGCATGATAGGTGGAGGGATATGAGCTAACTTGAGTGTAGAGAATGATTTCTCACGGCTTTCTTTCCATAAAAATGGAGCATCTTTCACCAGAAGAGCACAAAGTGGTCGGGAAATGGAGCTAAAGTTCCTAATAAACCTTCTATAGAAACCACCATGTCCTAAGAAGGACCTCACGTCCTTGACCGTTTTAGGAGAGGGAAGGTGACGAATGATATCAACCTTAGCTTTATCAACTTCAATCCCTCTACCAGAGACTAGATGACCTAGAACAAGTCCTTCCTTTACCATGAAATGACATTTCCCCCAGTTTAGAATGAGATTCTTATCCTCACATCTTGACAAAACTCTTTCAACATTTAGAAGGAATCCCTCAAAAGTATCCCCAAAGATGGAGAAGTCATCCATGAAGACCTCTAAACAACCCCCCACCATGTACGAGAAGATTCCCATCATACACCACTGGAAGGTACCAGGGGCATTACATAACCCAAAGGGAATACGCTTAAAGGAAAAAGTGCCGAATGGACAAGTGAAAGTTGTTTTCCCTTGATCCTCTAAGGAGACCTCAATTTGATTATTCTCCGAGAATCCATCTAGGAAGCAGTAGAATTGATGACCTGCCACTCGCTTGAGGACTTAACCAATGAAGGGAAAAGGGAAATGGTCTTTCTTGGTACGTGAGTTGAGCTTCCTATAGTCGATGTAGACTCTCCATCCACTACCGACCCTTGTGGGGAGAAGGTCACCATCCTCATTGGTGATCACAATGATTCCAACTTTCTTTGGGACAACTTGAATTGAGCTTACCCATTCACTCTCAGTAATGGGGTAGACGATACCCGCTTTCAACAACTTAAGAAGTTCTTTCCTTACCACGTCCATTAGATTGGGATTGAGATGAGTGGGCTAATCCCAAGAATATCAGAAAGGGTCATTCTAATTGCTTTCTTATGCCTTTCTAGGACATCCAGAAGCATCCTCTCTTGGTTAGCTTAAAGAGAGGAAGAATGACAACATGAAAGGCTCGATTGTCCCCTAAGAACACATACTTGAGTGATTAAGGTAGAACCTTAAATTTGAGTCCAGATTGGTTATCACTTTCAAAAGAAGGATGAGACTTTTTATTGAACTCAGTTTCTTTGTCCAAATTTCTTGATAGAATTGGTTCCTTGTGAACAAAACTTTCATCCACAAAATAAGCCAGATCAATGTCATGAATGAGTATGGACTCAATGTTATTGATTTCACCAATGGTATCATTGATTGGTGATTCAATCAAATCATCAAATGAGCTATCTGAAAGAGATTCAAGCCAAGGAGGCAAATTTTCCTCACGTGAACAAAGGAAATCAATCTCTTCTTGACTTAAACATCCTTCAATAATTCCTTGATGTTCCTCTAGTTCACTATCAACACTACCAATCCAATTGACCTCATGGATCTCTTCATCATCCCCAATTTGAGAGTTTGCATTGTAGATGTTCAGATCGAGACTCATGTTTTTGAAGGTTATTGTCATGTTCCCATTTCTAACTCGAATGACTGAGTTGATTGTTGTTAAGAAGGGACAACCAAGGATGATGGGGGTTTGATCCCTAGGACCTAAGCTTGGGTGATTATCAAGGACAATGAAGTCAACAGGGTAAATGAAATTTTCAACTTTCACCAAAACATCCTTTAATATCTCCTTAGGAACTCGAACAGTATGATCAGCAAGTTGAAGAGTGACAAATGTGGGTTGAAGTTCTTCAAGCCCTAACTGACAGTACATGTCATATGGAATGAGGTTCACACTAGCTCATAGATCACAAAGGGATTTGACAACTTTGTTCTCTCCTAACTCAATATTGATGTATGGACATCCTAGATCTTTCAACTTTGGAGGAATGATCCCTTGAATGGTGGTACTCACATTAGTAGCAAAAAAGACTTGGTTTTTATGTGAAAATTTCCTTTTAAAAGCGCACAAGTCCTTAAGGTACTTTGAGTATCCAGGAATGACTTGGATTGCATCAAGAAGTGGAATGTTCAACTTAACATGAGAGAATATTTCCCTCAAAGTTTCATTCATTTCTGGTTTAGTTTTTCCTCTCATGCATTGAGGGAAGGGAGCAAGTTGCTTGAGTGTTTGTTGTGGTTGTGGTTTCTTCACGTTCTCATTGGGGTTTTCAGAATCGGTGGGCGGTTCTTCACCATTTTCATGTTTTGAAGCTTTTAATGGTTCTTGAATGGTTTGTTCAGGTTTCTCAATGGATTTCCACTTCTTAAAATAGTCACTGCTTTTAGTTGTTCATGAGAGGTTTGTGTGTAACTGGATTCACCCCTTAAGGATGAGGATGGTACCGCCTGAGTAGACATGTGTGCCTTCCCGGTTTTAATGGTATGTAATTCATGTTTAAGGGATGCGACTTTTGAGTTCATTTTCTCTATTTGTTTACACAACTGCTCAAGGATTGGGAGAGAGACATATTGGGTAGGGGCTTGTGCTGGTTGGTTTATCCTTGGAGGATACTTTGGTTGTTGGATTGGTTGCTGAATGAATTGCTGGATGAGTTGTTGGTATTGGATAGAAGGGTGTTGGTATTGGACTGGTTGTGGTTGGAACTGATTATGGTTTTGAAAATTTTGTGGAGGGTTTGGTCCTTGTGACTAACTAGGTTGTTGGTTGGGTTGCTGGTTATCTTTCCAACGGAATCCTGGATGGTCATTGTACCTTGGATTGAAAGTGTTTTGGTACTGTGGCTTCTGAAAGTTCAAAGCATTGACCTCCACTGGTGATCCTCCTAATAGTTGTCGGTCTTGTGGTCATGTTTGTCACAAATTGTGCAAACAGTGTCAACAGTTTGAATTTCATTGACCTTCCTAAGATCGAATTCCTCGATCTTCCTAGTGAGTGAATCAAGTTTTTCCCTGAGACTTTCTTCATCCCTAAGAGTGAATTCCACCAGATTTGGGTGGCTTATCATAGTAAGGTGATGTTCCCTATGTTTGATTTTGTTCGACTAGTCCTTCTAGATACTTGTAAGCATCATTTGAGGATTTGTTTTTGAAGGTTCTATTACACATCATGTTAATGAATTATTTGTTTCTCAGACCTAACCCTTCATAGAAAATTCAAACTTGTTTTGTGATTGAAAATCCATGGTGAGGTACCACGTTGAGTGTGTCTTTGAACCTTTCCCATGTTTCATAAAACATCTCCCCTTCTTTTTCAAAAAAGTTTTGGATTCTTTTTTTAAGTGCAATTGTTTTGTGATGAGGGAAGTATTTTTTGTAGAATTCTCTTTGCAATTGTTCCCAGGAGTGGATTGATGCAGGTCTCAGATTGTTTAACCAATTATTTGCTCGATCCTTAAGTGAGAAAGGAAAGAGCCTCATCTTAGCCGACTCAAGTTGATGTGGTGGACACATGGTTTCAACAATATTGTTGAACTCTTTGACATGAAGGTATAACATTTCCGACTCCATCCCATGGAAGGTTGGAAGGTGGTTTAGTACATGAGGTTTGAAGGCATAACGAGCTTCTCTTAGGGAAGCATGCCTAATGAAACGGGGTGCATTGGTCCAGATATGTGTGAGGTAGTCATTCATAGTTTGATCGACTGTATTCCCCAAGTTTGGGGCTGTCTCATTTGGATTTCCATTTTAGTTCCTGCTCGGGTTTATGAGTTGGTTTCCTTGAACACCCTCTATTGAAATGGGCTCAAATTTTGAATCCAGAGCATTATGAAGATTAAGATCTAATGGAAAAAGTTTTCTTGGTGTACTTGACTCCCCAACCCCAGGACTATCCACCCTAACTAGACGGTTTGATTGGTCACAGGTATAGGCGAACATGCACCAAGAAAAGTAAAAAACAAAAGAAAGGGGAAAAGATAAGAGAAGTTGAGGTGAGAAAAAAGAAATGAGGGAGAATAGAATGAGTGTTGAGATGACTTACTTGGATCCCAAAAAATGGTGCCAAAATTTGGTCTCACCCAAATTTACCCACGTTTTTAGGATTAAGCGCTCGCTTGTAGTGTAGCTTGGGTTATCGGATCCTCAGAGACCTAAAAAGAAACCTACAGACAGGTACATTTTATGGGTTGGTTTTTTGGATATGAAGTGGTCAACATTGGGTTGATTTTAGATAGGTTTAAGTGAACACTAAGAGACTTAATTGGATTCAATATAAAAGAATGAGTTGATCATAAGTTATCACTTGGGGTGGATTGGATGCATTCTTTTTTCGACTATTTCAATTTCTTATATTTGAGATGAGTTCATTTAAGAAGATCAAACAATATCACCACTTACTGGTTTAATACCTACACAACCTAATACTAATCACCTATACACTTGGAGGATCATATTTATGAGCACTCCAAGGTAAAAGTTCGTATTAGCACTTGAAGTGTGTGACCTTAAATTCAACAAGGACGAATGAGTTTAAAGATCGTCAAACAAAATTCTCAATTAAAAGAAGTGATTAGACATTAATGTAGTGAGAAATAACATCTAATCTAGCCCCTTTCTACTCCCTTGGATCAACCCATAAGTGAGTTAGCCCTCCATTTGTAACACCCCAACCCTAGTTACCCAGAGTCGGTGCATTATTGCGTAACATTGGCATGATCACAAAAGATCAAGTCTCGAAAGACCGATTAGTTTAGTAGCCTTGGAAACACTAGATACATTCATAAATGTTACATTACATCATAAAGTGAAAAACTACAATAACAAAGTTTCCAAAGTCCACACTCATATCCTCTTCTGACTATCCCTGCAGGTCATTCATAAAATACTTCTTCACATCTTGGAAAATATTAAAACATTGAAAGGGGTGAGCTCAGATGCTCAGTAAGGATAACAATATTGCGGAAGCTTTCATAAATAAACATTAACATTTAAGACAATGTATAACTAAAACAAAAGCCTTTTTAAACTTGAACTTCAGCATGATATGACAAAAATAAAATTAAATAATGCCATTTACTTACTCACATGGATATTCTACTAGTCGAATAATCCCATGAAATATCAATAACCACTTTCATAATGATGGAATGCATAATGCCAGACTATCATAATCACGTAGTCAAGGCCTCGTGCCAAGACCACAAATAAGATTTTGTCAAGGCCTCGTGCCAAGACACTAGTTTGTCTTATGAGACCTACTGATGCATCGAGGAGCTATAGCGGGCTCCACCCGTCACTTATTAAGTCCAATGCATTCCTCATATGAACAGGTTTAAACATATCATAAACCATAACATAATCATATCACATAAAACGTGCATAAAGGAAACATAACATTTCCACATTTCAATCACAAGATATCAATACAACACATTGATATAATAAAAACCTTATCAAAACCATTTTCAATACCAAAATAAAAGAAAATTAAAATTTGGTATTTATTTTTCATTTAAAAAAAAGTTATGGCTTGTAGAGGAAGCTGAAACTCAAATAATGGTTACGGCGACGGAGAAGTCGTCGCCGCATACGTACGACAAGAAAAACATTCCTTTTTGTCGTTTAGTAAAACGCTTCGTATAAAAGAAATTTGTGTATAAAACAAAATATGCCTCAATGAATGGAGATTGAGACAAAGTACCTTACAGAGATCATTTTTTTAAATAAAATAGATATATTATGTGTATTCACTATAAGTAAACATAATGAAATTACAAATACAAGATAGGATATAATAATATCATGACATAATTTGAAAGTAGGAGATTAACCCAAAGAATAGAAATTGGGTTAAGAAGTTCCCTTACCTCGTGTCCGAATTCACTCGACCGTTCTTTGATCTCCTGAATAATAAACTAGAGTTAATCTCTACCTTCTTAAGAACCTTTTTCAAGTTCATTATTCCTTTTATATCACTTATTACCATGTTATGAACATTATGTAATTATCTAAGTTAATAACGGTCATTTTGTCGATCTTTGGTACTTGAGTCAAAAATAAACTTCTTATAATTACAAGTTGTTCATGTGGTGATATATCCATTATATCCAGAATTATATTCATGATATTGATATCATATATCTCATATATATCCAGTATATACATGCATTTATAATATTCCATAACGTTTAGAGGTAAGAAATGAAATGCACCGTTCATGGAGACGGTAAGCGGTACGTACGCATGAACGCTACTTTCATTTCTATTTCATATTTAATGGAATGAAGTTATAATTATATAAAGGTATAATATAATTCCAATATAAGATAATGTATAATACCATTTACTCCATCCTTTATACATCCCACATATGACATTAACGATTCAAATCACTTTGAGGGGGCGGTAGTCCGCACTTCCTAAAATGAAATTATCGCGTTTACCCATAATGGAAATCATAAAGTATGCCACAAATGAGAAATACAGAAGCATAAGGAAAACATAAACATAATATATATATCATATATGAAAATAGTGTCATCAAAATGACCACCATTAGAGGTGTTATATGAGTGTTGAACAATCATCGTTTCGTGAGGCAGAAATTCGCCATCCACAGAAACAGTATGTTCTTTAACCACTAGATGTAGGTGTGTGTAAGTGTAGCTCGAATAATTCTTATAACAACATCCTAGTATATTGAGGATACTGGTGTTGTTACAAAAGAAATGAATAAAAAGAGTTTAGGGGGTTGGATAATCAAAATAAAACAAAATAACATAAGAGAAGACATTACCTTAAAATCGGGTAACTCTTTTGATTTGAGCTAAAGGCTTCCTTGGGAAGAATTCTGCCCAAAGTGAGGCTTCTAGGAGTAAGGGAGGGAAGTTGAGAGAGTATTTGGGCAGAGGTTGGCCGAGCCAAAAGGCTTTGAAAGTGTGAGTAAAGTGGTAGTGGTGGAGGCCTTTTATAAGTGGAGAGGAGAGACACTCTTGGAAAGTAATGAAATGTTACTTTATTATATAATGAGTTTCGGATTTTAAAGGTCCCACAATTATATAATTCGAGGCTAATGTGATAAGGGTTCGAAATCTACCCATCCAATAGGTTTTTGACAAGTGTAAGCCTTGAATTTTACATTATCTTTTCATTTTATTTAAATCGTTAATTAATGAGGTAATCGCTGCATCATCATGGTGTCATAAATAATTTAATTTATTTAATGTCTAAAAATTATAAAAAAAATATCATGATGTAGGAAATCTTTTTAGCTTTCTAATGAATATTTATAGTCAAAAATATGACTTGTATAACCCAATTTAAAAATTGTTTTAGTAAAACAACTTATGTTTGTGACATTTTTATTTTAACTTTAAATAAAAGTTATTTATGTCATTTTCCTACCAAAGTGGCTTCATGGGGTCTCCAAGTTGACCCATGAATTGTCTTGGTCGGCCATGACACATCCAATAGGGGTAGGACAAGTGTAAAGGTATTTTCATATTTTTATAATATCATTTTTACCTTAAATTTCACTAATTACCTTTAATCGCGATTAATTAAACTTAAAAGTTACTATTCACCAAAAAATTATTTTAATCTCATTGAACCACATTTTACTTCCTAATGACAACCATGTATGTCGGATTTTTGAAAATCAAATCACAGAAGTGGTAATGTTTTATTTAAACGAAAAATCAGTTTTTTAACTACTACTTAATGGTTTCACTATTCATCAAAAATTGAAGTTTTTCAGAATAATGCCAAAATTTCACCCTAAGCTATAATTGATATTCCGAATTCAAAAATGATGTCTATTTTACAAAATTCCAAACATATAAGTTGCATTAATTAATTTTATAATTAATTCCCGTTGTCACAACAAATAGCGTGTTTTTAAGAAACAATATATATCAAAAGATTGACAATTGTTTATGTCTAATTTCAAAGTGAAATTAATTATAATTAACACCATTGGATAAAATGGTGAAAATATATTCTAATTATACTTTAAAACCACTCAATAGTATAATTTATCACTATAAATTATTTTGATTAAAAAAGTTGTTTTTAAGTATTTTTCACTATTCATAAAAAATTGGAAGTTCTCAGAAAAATACCAAAAATTCAACATAGGCTAATTTCGATATTCCGAATCCAAAAATGAAGTCCATTTTGAAATATAAAATTTATATAATTTCAAAAAGTGGGTATTACTATTCATAACAGTTACTTTGATTAGTTGCGGTGTGTTAGAACTCGAAGTTGCGTACAATGCAAGCTATTGCATTATTGAATGAGAAACGTATCATGGAAGCTTGAGGTGTTACACCATTGATGCTATGATTTCAACGGAAGTGGGAAGTAGACCCATGAGAGAGGAATTGAAGAGGTGGGAAACAATGAAATAACGAACACTCCACCATTGTGTGAAGGATTTCTCTCTTCGATGAGTGAATAAATTCACACCTTGATAAAACAGTATCAATGTGTTAATAAAAAGAACAGAAAGTGAGAAGAAGAAGAAGTTTTATTAAGAAGTTAATGTGATTCGAGAAACTTACAATTGAAAGAAGAACTTAAGACAACAAAACCGCCACACAACATTACAATGAAACAAAGAACCAAAGATATCTAACTCATTCAACAGAATTGACTTAAATAGGCATTTCAAGAGGAATGGGTTGAGCCCCCAACATTCCACGTCTTTTCACTTGAGTATGGAAGACCTAGGGTGGTGGAAAGTTTGTGGAATTTGGACTTTTCCACCCTTGACCCAAAAATGACATCCAACTTGCATCCACTAAATAGAGGCGTCAAAATGAGCTTCTAGATGGCCGAATTAGAGTGGGCCATAAGAGAAAATGAAGCTCCAGATGTCCCCTAACTCTCTGTAAAGTTTTATCCCAAAATAGTTTTTGCTTTTCAAGATATGATTTAAATGGTGAGATGTTTTTCTAGGACACAGAATCTGGCCCATAATTTCTTCTTCAACTTGGGCCGCCTGCAACTCCATTAAAACATCCGAATTAGCTCGGGCCACTATGGAATGAAATGTTTCCCTTGAAGTCCTCTATCTTTAGTTCAATTTTTAGAATCATTGGGCTTGGATCTTTGCCGCTACAATCTCTTTATTAGGCTGCTGTCCAGTTACTTTTCCCAGAATGTGTTAGCATGAAAGCCCACTTTGGTATTTCAATGTGAATTTACAAGTGATCCAAAAGAATAAATTATTTCTTATAGCATGGGAGACCTGAAAATAAAATATAAAAATAAAATCATGACCATTTTGTGTGTTAGGAGGTGTTCAAATATGTACCAAGTAATAGTGCACTAAAGAATTACAATCATAATGTGAAATAATGTTCAAATTGTAAAATGCAATAAAAATGGTGTTTATGAATAATGAAGCATATGAATATTATAATATAAACAATGAATATTAGCCTCTTTCAATGGCTAATTAGTGGTTTTTTTAGACTAGGTATAAATTTATAAATCCCCTCAAACCCTACTTTTTGTCTGAATTTTCTCTCATTTCTTGGGCGACACGAGTGCGTCCTTTGGAGGTCTTTCAGCCCCCTTTCAGTGGCTTTTGACCCTGGCCTTGAGAGATCAATCTGTCACTACTGAAAATTTAACCTATCCCAACAGTTTCAAACCGTTGAGATATGCTATCCCAACGGTTCCAGGAACTGTCGGTATGTGGGCTGTTGGTATAGCCCTATACCAATGGTTTCTATAAAACCGTTGGTATAGGATGTCTCGAGTTACCCTATTCCAACAGTTCATTGAAACAATTGGGATATCCGGCGGGAAAAGATGTTTGTTTACGATTTTAAGAAGAAAGTTGGCATAAATGTATACAAATGGTTCAAGAACCATTGAATACATACTGTAGAGGGTCTCTACTGAGGACTGGGCATCAAGGAATCACCACTTGGGAACAATTTGGCCCATAAACAATTAATTAAAACAGTAGCATAAAATAAATAAAATTTCAGCATGACCCATCCGTACGTCAAACGTCTACACCAAAGGAAAAGAAAATAAACAGAATCAATATCGTATAATGGCCGACAAAAATGAAACACACTAATTAATCCCTCAAATTCCCCGATCTCCCTTCCTTGCAAAGAAAACTGTGTAGCTGCTTCCAGTGCCCTTCTGCCCCCCTTTGCAGAATATAACTACCCTCCGTTCATAGAAAGCGGTAAAAAGTCTAAGTGGTCGATGCGATAAGGAAAATAAAATAAAAACTAAACTATAATATACCTGCCTCCTATGACTATACAAGTCACCGCCCAACATATAAGAACCGCAATGCCTCATGGGCCAAATCATGTTCTTGCAAGAAAGGGGGAAACAAATCCAAGTTTTAAAATTATACTATCAAATAGTACATTCCTATTAATTAACAATCACTCTTCCCATTAATGGTATATAATCAGTTTGACACGAGTTTCAGCTTAGTTTGGTTTTTTTCGATACAAGTTTGGGACATTTTCATTAGATTTAGTTTGTCCTGTTTTTGTTTATATTAGCTTGGACAATTTTATTCATTTGGGTTCTAATCGATTCATTTTGACTACATTTGGTTCATATCAGTTTGGTTTAGTTCAGTTTAGTTCATTTCTGTTGCGGTCATATAGGTTTGAATTCAGTATATTTAGTCCAATTTGATTCATTATTTGTAATACCAGATTAGTTCAAGTTATATTAGTTTGACTTGGTCCAATTTAGTTTCTTTCAACTTTTTTCTATTTGAATTCTATTTTCTTGATTTTGACTATTCTAGATCTATTTTGGTTGATCTGATTTACATTTATACCATTAAGGTTCAGTTAGTTTGTGAATGTTTTTTTTAAAATGTTTCATTCTATTTTTATTTGGTTTTATTTTATCTATTATGGGTTTGTATAGTGCCACTATATTTAGTTCAACTCATTTTGGGTTTACTCTTCATAATCTTATTTGGTTTGGTTTCCTGTGGTTCATCTTGGCTCGTTATGTTTGATGCAATCCTAATTGTGGTAGGTCGGGAGAGGTCTAACTGGATTATACTGATTATGTATGATTCACTTTGGTATAACATGATATGATTTGTTTTAGATCTGGTTAGTTTTAATTTATTTGTTCGGTATAGGATAATTTAATTTATTGTAGATTCATTTAGGAATATTTAGTTTTACACTATAGGTTAATACAATTCAGATTATTTTGGTTTTTCCTACTTATATTATATCCTATTTCATTCAATTCAGTTCGAATGAGTTCATGTTGGTTTCATTTAATTTGGTTTGTTTTGATTTGGATCTGGTTAGTTTGATTCGATTTGATTCAATTTGGTAAACACTTCATTTCATATCAATCAATTTTTCTAAGAAATCTATATCATTATTTAGTACAAAAACATGGTGTGAAATACAAGCAATCAACGATTCTTTAAATTTAAAGGCTAATGCATAAGGGAACCTACCTCAAACTCAAGGCTCTCTGCTTATGGAGATGGAAACTCGAATATTCTATTTACCACTTGCATGCATATGCACTTTTACATATATATATAAGGACACCTAGGCCTTGTGTACATATTTTCATGGTCAAATATGTACAAGGGGATCCTTACGTATATGCTTATACATGTGTATACCCATTTACCTTACACATGTATGCATTTTTCATATATATACATAAACACACCTTGCCCCAATATATATATTCATACCATATATATGTGGGGGAACTCATATATGTATATGCCCACCTATGCATACATGTGCAAGTCACCTTTGATAATGACAACCTGAAACCACCGTAGTGAGGTCCAAAATACTCTAGAAAAACATAGAAAACTCAAAACCCCCAAACCCCTAAATTAAAAAAGGCAAAGAATTGAAACAGAACAAAACATACTTTTAACCCATGTCGAATTTTTAGTTAAAAAAATGATTTTATGATAGGGCCACAAATTTTGATAGATTAGGGAAAATAAAATGGATTGGTTTAGGCTAAGAGGATGATTAAACCAATTTAATGGATGTGGAATTAAATACTTTAATAATTGGTGAATATGTACTTTCAATTACAGTGATTGAAAATGAAATGAATAGTGTAGAGGAAACCACAAATATCACTTAAGTTGATCCATCATAAAGAAAACACATGCTAAAGAAAGCACTACCCCTTTGATCATTTTATCATCGGGAAACAAAATAGGAGCACCCAGTAGCATGGTGTCCCTAAACTTCAAAAAATTATTAAGAGGATTATAGAACAAATCCCGCCTACAAAAAATCCTATTGAAAAAATTGACTTAAAGATACTCGAACATCCAAAAATGATAACATGAAATAGTAGGCTACATGGAATTCAGATGCAGAGTATACTAAGACATCATTTTTTAAACTTGTAATAAGGAAAATGCATTTCAAAACTTATAAAGCATATCATCATTTCATTTCTAAAAAAATTATAATGGAAACAAAAAATATATTAAGAGAAATGAAACAATCATTCATTTTGGTACATTGGGTTTTGAATTTGAAACGTGTATTTATAATAGCAATTACTTGGGCAGATACCCAAATTTGGGTATATTCCTATACATTTCAGTGAGATACAATAGTACATGGGATAGTTAACAGATGAAGGACATGCCCATTTATTCCTGTAAATTTCAGTAGATGAGATAAATAAATAAATAAATGAAGTATTAAAAAAAATGGCAGTCTATGATTTATTAGCTACCACATCTAGTAAAATAAATGGGTTGACCCTCCATTGAAATTAATAAATATCAACAATACCAAGTATTTTAAAAAATAGTAGTGTATAATAGTAGACAAAACATTAAATAGGTAGTTTATAATAGTAGAGAGTATTAAATGATAATGTATAACAACATGCAATATTAAATGATAGTGTATAATAATAGACATTAAAAAAATGACTGTATAATAGTAGACAATATTAAATGACATTGTTTAACATTAGACATTAAAAAAGTGTATAATAATATACAGTATTAAATGAAAATGTATGACAATAGAAATAAAGTATGCATTCATTGAAAAAAAATCAAACCTTCTAGAGAGTAGAGTAGTTATGAAAAATCCCTTGGCAGATTTTCTTTTCATTAAAAGAGTCCCTTGATGATGCTGACAGTGAGTCTGTTTGAAGCAGGAAGACGTCAATTGTTGTTCAATCTGTGATGAAATGAAATATCACAGATCATAGAAAATAAGCAAATGTATATAAATTAATATATAATAAAAAAACATTTCAAATTAAAAATATGCATAAGGGTTGAAAAATAGGGAAAGGGTACAATAATCACATGGGTTTAATGAGGGTCTCATACACTTCATAAAATCACTTAATTGAAAAACATGCCATTAAAAACATAACAGTCCCGATTTTGAGCTACTTTACCCATTTCTTTAAATCATTTAAAATCTCATTTCAAACATCTCTTAAAAACGGACCATTTCAAAACATATTGAAATCCATTTAAAAAACACTCTGATTATCCAAAAAAAATTGGGAAATGAACATTTATTCCGAAACTTCCATGGTTTCAAACATCACCCTTTAATTTAATTCATGACCCAAATGGGGTTAAACCATTTGAAAACCTTACATTTTGTTCAAAACAATTATTCAAATATTTTTACAACAAATGGAATTTCAAGTATCACATGAAATTCCAAGTGACACCTTTGAGAAATCACTTTAAAGGTCTAAACATATTTGTAAATTTCAAATACTATTTTAAAAGGCCATTTGAGCAATCTCATAAACGCATTGTGTGACCAGTCACACAAAATCAGATTTTGAATGGCCTTTAAAATAGTAAAACCTTTCTCTTTCAAATAAATCTGAGAGATGCAACTTTTTACCTTGGAAATCCAATAACCTTAATTAAAACTATAATTTAATAATTAAAACTATAATTTAATAACGAAAACACAAATTCAAAACACTAAGGAATCAACAATTTCAAAATTAAAAGTTAGGGCATGAGAAAACCTACCTCAAATCGACAACACATTAACCAGAATGCATCACATTTGACGGTGGATGACCAACTAACCACTAAGAAACTACCATGAACCTTAAACACCAAAGAAACCACAAAAACCGGGTCAACCCCTTGAACTAGGGTTCTACCAAACCATAATAGGGAAGGAGAAACCCACAAGGAAATAAGGAAAAAGGAATTGGAGACCAAACCTTGGTGATCCAACTATAAACCACCAAGGCTTTGAGAATTAACGGGGAGGACGGAAGCTGAAGCTGGAACGACAAAATTAGAAGGAAGCAGAGCGTCGATGGTAGGGTTTTATCTTTGAGTGGGATGAGCGCGATGGATGATAGAGGAATTAAGGTAGAAGAGGGTTGGTAGGGGAGAGGAGAGGGTTTACATTGGGGATGAGCGCGATGGATAATCGGGGGAGAAGAGGGTTTGTGGGGGAGATGAGGGTTTTTAGGGGAGAGGAGAGTTTGTAGGGGAGAGGCATGTAGGGATGAGCCTGACATAAATGAGAATTGAGGTACGGTATACCTACAATTTTTTTAAAACTGCAGGGATAGCTTCACCTAGAACATCTATCCCAATATTTTTTTTAAACCGTTGTCATAGGTGTGTGGGTATAGACCCATTTTCCAGTAGTGTGTGGTGTCTTTAAGTGAGTTTCCATCTTTCCCTCCCCTGTTTTTCTCCCCGTTCTTTATTTGGGAAAGGTTGATATCAAGGAAACCTATGGTTTTGATAGTGTTTTGATGAGAGAATGATGTGATTGTTGTGTTATAGGCTAGTAGGGGTGTTCTCCTTCATTATGGTGTTTGGTGATGGACTCCCTCTTGCTTCAACCTTATACCACGAATTAGAAAGTTTCATTTGAGGTAGAGGATCATTTGTTTCTCATCTAGTTGTATCATGTGGGAGGAGTTATGCTCTTTTTTATTGGAAGACAGTTTACATTGGCCTAATGAAGACAATGAATTGGTAATTTAAAATTGAAAGGGAAAGGGGAATGAAATTGCATGCTTTACAACATTTTGATATCATTGATATTGTGATTGTACGGGCTTGAAGCCTTGCTAAAAATCATGGACGTTGGGGGCTTTGTTCTATGATTATTGTGATTATGGAAACCATGTTTTGTGATTGTTTGTTATCACCTTGAATGAAAATTGATAACCTATTATATATGACTACTAAATTGGTTTCACATGGAAATTATGGCTTTTGTGATATTGCCCTTGAATTAAAGAAGTGAAAGTGATGAAAATGCCCTTGTTAAATTTGGGAAATATGTGAATGATATGAAAAGTGTTGTGATGTATGGTTATGATATGGGGGGCCGATGTGATGGGAAATCATTGTGATATGTGGCGGTGATTTGTGGTTATGTTATGTGGTGGTGATGTGTGGGTCGAATGTGCTAATATTTGGGAATGGTTTGTGGTAGATGTGACGAGGTGGTGGCTGCGGTTGTGAAATGGTGGTAGTGTGGGGTTGGTTGGCATGAAGAGGATGATTGTAGTGATGTGATTTGTTGTGCTAGTTTCCCAGGTAATAATGAAATTAAATGTAAATGTTGATTTGAAATTACATGGGTTGAAATGGATAATGAATGTTGTATTAAAATGGGAAGTGTGTCTTATATATATATATATATATTTTAAAAGTCAATGTCCTGGTCAAAGACCAAGGCAGAAAAATTTATTAAAAAGAGGGAAATTATAAGAGTCTGAAGGATGACATTTTATTACAATCTTTTGCGTAAAAAGGGAGGATATCAAGAAGATGTCTTATATGGTTGTTATTAAATTTGAATTAAGTGGTCTAAAATAATGAAATGAATAGGCTGGAAAGTGAATGGGTTTAATGAATGGAATTGGTTAGTAATGAGAAATCTAGAAATTGTCTTGAATTGAAATAAAAGCCAGAATGTGGAATGTGGCTTGTGTATTGTTGTGTGGTGTTGTGCATTTAGTGGTGGTAGTGAAAGTGGCGGTGTTTTGAGGTTGGATGGTGATGTTGTGAGTTGGTTAGTGCTTTGGTTGTGAACCCATAGTTTGGGCTTGTTTGTGGCTATATATATATGTGCACCTTATATGTTCATTGAGATTTCTATATACACCCCACCCATGTCTATTACTCCATGCCAACAACCAAATGTTTGGGGGGGGGGGTGTTTTTCCCAATATCCTCATGGTGAGGATGGATGGATGTAACGACCCAAATTTTTGAATAATATTTGTTTCCTTAATTTGTGTGTTATTTTATTTTGTACTCAACAAAACTATATCCTTTTATTAATGAAGTGAGTGTAATTGAAATGAGACCTTTGGATTTCGACCGTTATATAACCATTGGTTAATTATGACCGTTGATCCATATGACCGTTGGAAACTATACTCTTAACGTTATGATTATTTTTATAAATAAAAATGATCATAGTTAATTAATACATAAAGAAGAGTCGATTGCCTCATCCAGTAGACCCGGGCCGTATGAAACCCATCTATCGAAGCTTGGAAAGGAGGTATGTCACTGGGCTTTGCTCTGGACCAATCCCAAGCCAAGCTTCAACATGTTAAGTTTGAACATAATCGCATACAGGAGAAGTTCAAGTTGATAGAAATCACCACTCAGACAATGTTTTCCGAGCCGCCCCAAGATTCTATCTCCATTGTACACCTTACTCTTAGGTCCTAAGTAGGTGTTATAAGGGGCTATGTAACGAGATCTTATTTATTTTGTGCAATCCTTTTGTATAAATAAAATTGTTATTTCTTATTATGGTAAAATAACCATCATTTTTGAATTTCAAATGTCAAAATAAATATAGGATGAATTTTTAGTTTTTTTCTAAGAAGTTTCATGTTATTGATGAATATTGAAAAAAAGAGTATTTTAAAATATTTTTATACTTTAAATAATTAATATTGTGAAATGATTTTCAAAAAACAGACATATACGGTTGAGATTAGTAATAAATTTAGAGTTTGATAAGATCAATTTATTTTTTGGTGAATAGTAACTTATGAATAGTAGTATTACCCTTATGAATAGTAATATGACCAATGGAATAGTAATCTCACATAGGGAAGTATAAATGTAATTTAGACATCTTGAATGGTAATGTGATATAATAGTACAAGTAAATAACTGTTTTAGAAATTATTAGTTAAGTATTAGTATTTTTTTTCCAGATAAATAGTGATTTTACTTAAAAATTAAATTTCTATTATTTATAAAATTATTTTCATAAAATGAAGTTCATTTTTGAATTCAGAACATCAATATTTGGTTAGGGTGAATTTATGAGATTTTTATAAAATGTTTTGTTTTTCGGTGAATAGTAAAAATACAGTTTTTGAGTTTTCGGTGTGTTTTATGACATCATAATGATATAATATGTAATTTAAAATGCTGGTCGACTCATTTGGATTAAAATATTATATGAGGTGTCCCAAGTGTCCAAAACCATGGGCAAATACCATAGGCAAACCCATGGTTTTTCAAATACCACCGAGGTGTCCTTGAAAATTAATAAAAAAACTTCCTCTTTTTTACTATAAATACCAAGACATTCCTTCGTTTTATTTCATTCTAAATTCACTACCCTCGAAGCTCTGATAGTGTTACCTCCCAAGGAGTCCTTCCAAAGTGTCCCCAATCCCTCAAGGTCTCGATCCTAGACTTTTAGAAGTTACTCTTTAAGGTAAGAGAATTCTCAACTTCTCTTTTTTTCCATTCAAGTTCTCTTTTATGTGGTATGTATTTCAAGTTTCCATACCATGTTCTCATTTTCTTTTTATTATGTCCCTTTGCTATATTATGAGTCTTTTATGAATGTATGACCTCTATCCCCTCTCTTTTTAATGTTTTCTAAAACCATGTTGCGTAACCGTTATGTTGCAGAATTTTCGTTTTAAAATCTCTCTTTTTTCTCAATAAATTCTCTTATTTTCTTTATGTGAATACCCAAAACTATTTCATTTCTATGGGTATTAATCAAGACATAAAAATGATATATTTTATTCTAGAATTGACATACATAAAACCCTCATTTCCTTTCCATGGGTTATGAATGACATAATGATCATGTTTTTAATCACTTTTTAAAACGTCACGATTTTGATATGAAATCCATTTATTTTATTCTCTTTGAGTTATTTATGAAATGTTTGATTATGATCTATGTGGATCATATGAAAATAAATACATATTAAGGGTGAGCCTTGATAGTGCTCCAATGCATTGGGTAAAGAAATTAATTTCTAGAGATGACAAGTTTTACAATACCTTGGTGAATAACTTTGATAATTTTTATGACACCTTGGGGATGAACCTTAGTGATATACTTATGAATGTCTAAATTAAATATTGTAGCCACATTTTCAAGATATGATTCAATTTCTTATTATCATGATATACCTCTTTCTCATGCTTTTATGATATTTCCTCATATTCTTATTGTATTCTCTCAAGTTCACATGTAAACTATTTTCCTTGTTTTTCCTTACCAAGCCTTATGCTCACCCTTTCCTTTGATGTTTGTCCCCAAGTTATGAGATACAGTAATTGAACTTAGGATGAACATTTCAAGAAGCCTTTCAAGAGTATTAAAAGAATGTTATATGTTTTCATGTATTATGTACCTTATTTCCAAGACACTAGACTTTAAAGATCCTCTGTTTGTAAAATGAAAAGAAAAGTTATGTAATAAAAAGGCAAGATGCCATAATGAATGGTCACCTGCTCTTCCCTGCTCTCTCTTCTAGGCAAGTTAGATATGCATGAGTTGTGATGACCAGAAGTCAAAAGTGAAATAGTGGTGGCTGTTTGATGAGATGATGAGATGGCTTATGGTGGGGCCGTGTATAGTAGGAAGAGAGCGCGAGATTGATGTCCTTCATGTTCATGATACCTTACTATTCTTGTTATCAATGTGATGTAATGGAATAGATGTCTTCAGGTGAGATGTGATGTGGTGTGATGTCCCATGTGTTTTTGGGAGAGATGTGATGTGATGACCCATGTGTGTTCTTGCAGGTTTGTTATATAGAAGAGATCAGAGTTCTAGGATGTATATCGTTGGGGTGTGAGAGTGGAATCCCAGTGAGAAAGCGGTGTGGGGTAACTTTTATCGATATGCTTCTTATTGTTTTATTATACTTGGGTGTGTTATTTAGTGATCATGCCTTGGTGAGGATGATATTGGTTAGTTGACCTTATTAGGTGTTGTTAGTTATACTATTTGCTCATAGGTACATTAGTATGATCCTTTTCACTTGTGCATAGGAGAATTTGGGTATGATAATACTGAATATACTTTTATGATCACCCTATATATATATATATATAACTATTTTCAGGTTTCTAGGAGGACTTTGTGGACCGCGGTGGATATTTCTAGCTTGGGATTTAGAGATGTTGTTGTGTTTCTACCTTATATTTTCGTTTGGGTATTTGTTTAGATGTTATTTTTTTTACATTATACATTCATTTTGGGATGGTTTTGGTTTCTTTTTTATATTATTTCATTGTGTTTCTTACAGTTCATTTATCCTATCTCATGATCCTATTATTATAGAGGTCAAACCCACCCATTTATGATATTTTTATACCCTCAGTGTTAGTCACTAATCCGAGGGAGGGGTACCTTTGGAGGGAGGGGGTCATGGAAATGAAATCCTAGAGCTGGCCAACAACATGTGGAAATATTGATTGTCATGTATCCTCATCATTCAACGTAACACTGGACAACTAGGATGAAATAATTCCTAATTGCCGATGGTTAGGTCCCAAATAACCTACATGTAAATCCCACTCACCAAAAAGTATATAACTATCACCCTCAAATGACATTAAATATACTCTCTGATGATAATGACTGATGTGTTCTCAATACCATCTGATCAATCCACACATAAGATTACATTGAAATTGTGAATCTATAATATGAATATATCCTATAGATGTTGATATCCACTAATCACAAGGGAATAATCATAATATTGATGAATACCCTCAGAATTCATTCTTAAGGGCATGTCGATAGAAATCACTCCATAGAGATACTTGATGGTCAACTCTAGATCACTAGCATATTGAGAAGAGATAAAAAAATATGACACACAATTATAAAACAAATAAAATTATAAGGTAGATGGCCACCAATATCATAACTTGAACAATCAAATACCCCTCTTCATGGTCAATAAGTTTTGGCTTGATAACATGGAGCTAGACTGACCCAGAGCCTCTACCCTGTCCCTTAGATCTTTTTTTACCCTAACGAGCTCTACTTTACTGTCTCCACTGACCCTAAGAACCAAGGCCTATATCACACCTTGAACAACAAGAAGAACACCAACTAACACCCTGTGGTGTCACACTAAGTCCTTATACTAATCTCTAATCCTCTACATCACCAGGACCACTGGCTGGTTGAGAAAAACTCTAGAAAAATGCTACGGATTCTCCATCTGCTTATAGGAGCGACGCTCCATAGGTTTTCTTTGACACTATGATCATGTATGCCTTATTCTTTTCCATTGATAACACATAATAATAAATATTCCATATCGGGAAGAAGATGGTACATGACCCTGGATGTAATTTCTATCTCCACTTCGATGAGAATCATAAAAATGTTGCTTCCAACTCCCTGAAAATTTAGTCTTGAAACTTGCATAAGAACCTGACAGCCCAGAAGGCCTGTCCCTGACTATGATTCTCTCTATGATAAGGTCATAGTTCATGGACTCTCGAAAATATGAAATCCATAAAATATTCACCTAAGAACGAATCAAATGTCTCAGTCCATCCTCAAAATGGTAAACTCTAGAGGTCTTAATACTCACCAGTGAAGGAACGAAATGACACAACTCAGTAAAATGAGAAGCATAATATATCAACTTCATGGTACCCTAAGTTGGATGGATGGAATATTGAGCTCTCTTATTTCTCAACATCTTAGGGAATAAATGCTCAAAAAAGAGAGCTTGAAAGTCATTCTAGGATAAACCCATATGTTTATCAGTGTGGATAAGGACATGCCACTATAATCTCGCTATCCCTTGAAGAATATACACTACAAGATTAACCTACCTTTTTATAGGTGTCTCTAAATGATTAAAGATAGCCTGCATAGTCTTAATCCACATCTCTGTAGCTTGCGGTCCACCCTCTTTAGTAAATAGAGGTGGATTCTACAACTGAAACTCTTAGGTTAGATCATATATGGAAGACTCGCCTATTGAAACTCCACATGCCATAGAATAAAACATCAAACAAACTCTCATGAATCTATTAACCATGAGGTGGTATACGCACAACTGGGGGATCAAGTTAAAAAACCAATGGGGCATGCTTTTTCCCTCCCTCTTGGTGCTCAATAAGCGATCCCCACAGAGGCATGTCTTTACAATTCCAAATGCATGACTCAAAATCCCATATATAATAAGTATATATATATATAAATCAAGATAAGTAGTAACAATAAAGGAATGCCATTACACTATACACACACCCTTATATACTATGGGATCTCACATAAATCCGGTGTTGTCTCTTGCTTTGACTACCCACTCTTTCCTAAAAGTAGAATCAAATAAAAAAATATTCATATAATCATTTTTATAAAAACATATCATAATCATGGCTCTGTAAAGTACAATGCCTCCATGAAGTTATATAGGAAAACACTATATAAGTTGTTATAGACACTTTAAATAATCAAAACTTGTATCATAATCAGAATTCTTAAACATAGGAAAACACATGAATGCTATATGAATCCTATGTTACAAATATGATGCATGAACACACACTCTCTTGTCACCCTAGCCTGAGTGCAAAAACCAATAATACACAAAACAACACCACAATTCATCATATTCAAAAAAGACAACCCAACTATAAAAGAGAAAAACAAGAAAAAAAATCTATTCCTTGGTAAAATGAACATAATACATGGGTTAGCTAAACCCATACATAAGGTCCATATTGGATTTAGACCACATCCCATTTTCTTTCTACCATATCCCAAATAGTATGAAAAAATAAAAACAAGGATCTTATACAACTTTGTAGCATGCCTAATCTGGTTCATATCCACTATGATCAAATCGAGAACCACATACCTTAAGCGTTCCTCCTCATATGCAAAAGGTCATTGAGTAGTGATGAGGTTCTATGTATGAAATGGGGAGACTATACCCTCTATGGTACAAATATCCATAAACCATAGTGGAAGAAAAATAGTCAAATACCATTACATAAAAAATAAATAAAAAAGTCATCATGATTAAATGATAAATACAATAATAATATCACTAATGCTATAAAAAATGAGAAGTTTCAATTACAGGTAGTCATACAGGTATATAAAGGATCTCTCATAGGGAAATCGTACAACAAAAGTATAAAGGATCTCTCATAGGTAGATCGTACAACAAAAGTATCAAAAGTAAGAAAAATAATGGAGATGAAAACAAAACCTATATCTAGACCATACTTGATCCTATATCCAAACTTATATTAATCTCTACAACTCATTCATCAATAAAAGGTCCCTTATCCCTACTTGTATTATGAACCATAAAGTCATCTTGGGTATCAGGGCGATTTAGAAGGGTGTGAGTACTACTCAAAAGGCCACTGCTAATAGTGTGTCCCAAAACATATCCAGTAAAATATGGTGCATGATTGTAGTGATATGTCAAAATAATAATCCTACAAAAGCAACTATAATAAAAGTCACACCCTTGGGTGATCATTTAGCCACCCGTGGTGCAACCATATTTGCTTCGGCTAGTGGCAGGGTGTCTCTGAGCATATCACAATAAATATTAATGATGATGGGATGGTATGTTCCCAAACCTATAAGGTCCCAACTCAAAGTATCTCAATCATCGTAGAACAATACAAGGCCAAGGGGAAGGGAAGCTCCTACTTATATGATCATTGACCTATAACATCTCGATCTTATCCCAAACCAGTGTAAGTATCATAAAACAACCTAGGAAATCCCTGACTAGGTACCCAATCTAGTTTGCACTAAGGATTTAAGGGAATTCCTGATCCCAAAAGTCTGAAAACTAGTGCATGAGAATCAACAAATCACTCATGGGAATGGTTTATCCCAATAACTTAAACCATCACCAAGAGGGCTCCATTATGAAACTCAACATGACCTCAACATAAGTTTTCATATCATGTACTAAAATAAATAAATACATAAAAATAATAATCAACATGACCTAATCATAAATGAAAGCTTAAAATAAAACCATGCCAACCAATATAACAAAATGATCATCTGTACATAACCAAAAGTAAGGCATAAGTACACAAAGAGGGAATGAGATGGGAATATGAAGTGGTGATATAATAGTATAAGTTTACTAGAAACCCAAGTCAAAAGTAAACCAAGATAAGTGCTACCCATCTCAATGTGACATGAGAGACAACTCCCCACCATGTCACCACCACCAACCCAAGATCAACAAACATAAATATACACTATCTCCAAGAAGTGCCTTGCCTTAACCTATGTTAGTCAAAACAAGATAAACATACACCCATTGGATGTATATAGGATGTGATCATAACTAGTCTAGTAGGATCCCACCAAGTGTTCTATGAACAATAATTGTTAGATAAATCCAATCATGATAGTTTGAAAATAATCCATATGAAAATATAATTTTATAATTTAAAATTCAAGTAACATATGAAAATATTTTTAATTTCTTATCATAAAAATGAAAACCAAGTAACAAGCATTTCAAAAAAACATCATGGGATATTACCTAAGGTAGATAAGTTCAAGTCTTCCTAATATCCTCATATTATTACATGTTCAAAATCAATAATATCACCTTACATGAAAGCCACTAGGGAGATCTATGTCAATGCCCAATAGTAAAGTGATATATAAAACACTAAGGATATCTGCATCAATGCTTAGCGGAATCATCCAAGGATTAGGTGAGTGTCATCAGTGCCTAGATGGTATGTAATATCTCGTAATTTCTGTGTATTTTTTTAAATTATATGAAATTATTTTGAGACAACACGCTTTGACGACACATGATTCCGAGGCCCGGTGAGCCCGTAATGAAATTTTGAACTTTTTTTTAAGTTTGTTTAAGTAAACATGCGAGCAGGTTTTTCTAACTTTTGAACTGGTGCTTGGATTGAAAATCTGAGGGCACCGTTGAACTTGGAACGCTGAGATTTTTCTAGAAAGGGCTTAACTTCGATCGGTAAGGGTCGGACAAAAAATTTAATTTTCAGACTTTTTTTGGAAAATAATAAAATAACATAAAAAGTTATTTTATTTTCTTTCACACTGTTGAGTGACAGACGGTGGCACTGCGGTGTGGCGACGAGGCAACGACGAGGCACATTAAGAGAGGATCATTAATGACTCGTTAATGTGCTGCGTAACGATGTGACGTCATAGCGTAACAGAAACATTGAAACATGCTTTCCTTTTAATTAGGCCAATGCATTGGAGAGTTGGGAATTAAACCATGGAATTTCCTCTGACGAACCTATGGCAAATTTCCTCTCCAACAACGAATGACAAATGCCGGTAGAACGTTGAAAAATTTGATGCACCTCGAAGAACAGATCCAGGAAGCAACAAATGTCTTCGACTTCTTGAACCTTCACAGGAGAACCGCTTCAACGTCGAACTTCTTTGAGGTAGGGGTTGTTTTGGTTTATATTTTCCCCATTCTTCATTTTAAACGACAAACGTGGATCAACCAACGAACAGGTTGATTTGCGGATCTTCCATTCTTGTAGGAGGGTGGAGTTTCTTAGGTTTCTATTTGAAATTGAGTTATTGTTGATAAAACTGTGATCCACGAACCTCCCCCTGTTTTAAAACTTCTAACGCAGAGGGCGCGGTCTGACACAAAAAAGGTCTGACCCCCCTCCGTCTTGTGTGTTCTTGGTGGGATTTTTTTTGAAACAGCAGAAAGGAAAGTTCAAGGCCTTCGCAGGGAAGTAAATACCCCACAGAGGCTGTAGGCGCAATCAACGCGAAGAACGAACCACCGTAGTGGACCCAGTGGTCCGCAGAGCATTCTGCCGGTGCGCCGACGATCGGTGGTGGCGACTGCGAGTGGGTGGCGGCGCCACAATGGCACGTTGAAATCGGCTGCCACAGACGACTCGGGGCGCGACGCAACGAGGAGATCCACCGGCTGGTGGTGGGTGGACGCGACCACCCGACCGCGTCGGAGCACCGCGGTCGATCGACCGCAGCTGGGCAGGCGACCCTGCGGATGAACTGCGGGGCGAGGAAGCCGGACGCAGCTGTCTTCTGCATCCCAGTCAGACCAAATCGGTTCGTCTTTTGAAGACCGGGAAGAACTGCGGGCCGGACCCGCCCCAGCGGGCCGGACCCGTGGCCCAACAGACCGGACCCAGGACGTGCCAGGTTCAGGTCGGTTCAACGGACCCAGGTCGGATCGGTGGACCCTGGGCCGGGTCAGGTCGGGTCGGTCCGACCGGGTTGGACCGAACCAGGACCCGGACCCAACCAAACCCTTTTTGAAAAAACGTCAATAACTTGCAAACCGAGCGTTCAATTGACAAGGTGTTTTCGGTGTTGGAACCTTTGCGACATGAAAAATCTTTTGGAATACTCTATGGAGGATTTCATGGAAGTTTAAATTCAACGAATGGCTTGGGGAGCGGTCCTCCTAAGATCAAGTGTGCTACGTGCGGAAACCCTGCGGTTGGCTGAGACCTAAAGACTTCTGGTGAGTGACCCTGTGTGGATTAGATACCATGGACCAGTGGGAAGAGGCTTCTGTGTGACCTGGAAGGGCCATGGTGGGGAGTGACTTTTGTGTGACCCAACAGACCCACGATACTCAACTAGAGGAGTACCTCAGTATGACCATAGTAGGAAAGCGACTTATCTGTGACCCAACATGTCCACAGTGGGGAGCGACTTCTGTGTGAACCAACATACCCATAGTACTCATCAGGGATGAGTACCACAACAATCTTAGGTTAGTGGGAAGCAGCTTTTGTGTGACCCGGTAGGCCCACTGTACTCATCAAGGAGGAGTTCTTCAGAAGCTGAGGTGTTCGACGATGTGAATAATGGTTCTACTATCCTACTCTAGAATATACATGGCGTGAGCTGTCTTGCTTCGTGATCACACTTGGTGATCATGCTTTGTGTTTGTTTGTGGATTGATTTGTGGAATTTCCTTTGTGTTTTGGGGTCCACTACTGAGTATTTTGTTACTCACCCCTGCACGGGCTTTGCCCGCACGTGTTGTGTCTGGTGTAGACGATCGATGCTTCAATGGAGGACTTGGTGGCCTAGGACTAGGTGGGGCCCGATGAGATCAGGCAGGTAGGGCATACTTCTATGGATTCCTGTAGCTACTTTGTACTGACCCATTATGTGGGGTTTTCAGCTGATGGCTATCCAGTGTTTATTTGTACTTTCCTGTTTTCCAGTTAGTCCTCAGTTGGGTTTGTATTCTGGCCCATTTGACTTTTAGTGGTACTTGTAATCAGTGGTTATTTATAGTGGCATGCTTGATTACTTTTCCAGCTTTGGTACGTGTTGTTTGTGTATGTGTACAAGTACTCAAGAAAATGCCCCCCACTTGCAGGTTTACGCCTTTGGTGCTAGTTGCCAACCCCTGGCCTTCGGGAGGCGGGCTTGGGGTATGTCACGACACGGGCCCCGGGTGATGGCTTGTGGAAAAGTGGTATCAGAGGTGGTCGATTCTACCTCAAAGACTGAGAGTCTGCTGTTTTGTTTTGGGGAAACAATGTTGAATGTTTCGAGTTCGACTTTCAGATTCATGGAGTCCAGTGTTGGTGCAGCAGCCGACATATCCATACACCAAGACCTTGAATTCTGTTTTTCATCTCTATACATGAAAACAATGATTGCATAAGTGTCTCCTTATGATTTTATTGAATAAGAGTTATCTCACTAGGTATAACCTTCTAACTGTGGTACATCTTGATCTGTATTAAGATGTCTCCATGCAGATGGCCAACTCAGATTCCGATGCGTGACCGTGAGGACAACCCGCCTAGCGTTGAGGCGTCGGTTCATGGACTAATGCTAGAGATGGCCCTGCCGGGTGGTACACCGATGTTGCCACCACGCATTGATCAACAATTACTGCCAGTGGTACCGGTAGAGGACATACATAGAATTAGTACCTTGCATGAGTTTCAAAGACAGAGACCTCCCAGGTTCAGGGGAGAGACAGATCCTCAGGTCACTGAGGACTAGCTTGAGGTAGTGACGTGGGTCTTCCGCTTAGTGAGGACACCGCTTGACCAGATGATGATCTTGGCCGCGAGCCTTCTGCAGGGTTTGACTGGGAGATGGTGGAGCTTGACCATCCAGATGCATAATGAGGTGACCCTCACCTGGATAAACTTCGAGCAATTTTTCTGGGAGGAGTTTTTCCCTGTGACTTTGCACTCTATGCGCATATAGAAGCTGCTTCATCTACATTAGGGCAACATGTTAGTGGCTGAGTACTTTGTGAGGTTTACAGACCTCTCTCGCTACTCCACAGACATGGTGCAAGACCCTTTCTTGAGGGCCCAAACCTTTGACCAGGGACTCAGATGGGAGATCAGGGCATTCATGGTGCCACTCAACATCCCCACTCAGGATGAAGTGCTGGAGTGAGACCTTCTTGTGGAGCGCTTCCTAGTGAAGCAGGCACCGACAGCTGGAGATGCCAGCAGACCCCATGTGGTAGAGTCTTCAGTGGTGGGCATCAGATAACAGACACAGGGGCCTAAGTGGGCCAGGTCTTTTAGGGGATGACCCTTGGAATTAGAGTTGGAAGTACATGGTTCCCATAGCAGAGGGAGTCAGTAGGGAACTAGTCTGTGCTTCACATGCGGCGGGCAGTGACACATGACTCGCGACTGCCCAACCCGCCGCACATATGATCAAAAGACGATCGAGCGACCGCTGAGGCAGAGACAAAGGTTCGAGCGAGGTGGTCCACAGGGTAGTGGATGTGGAAGGGGAGTAGGACGAGTGGTAGGTGGTGGATGATGGTTCGAGGTGCTACCACCACCACCCCCAGGTGGTCCACCCCGAGCTCAGGGAGCCGACAGACAGGGACGAGGCTAGTTTCAGGCGATGGAGGCCTATAACCACAACACTCCAGAGATGATTAGAGGTATAATCTATGTCTTCTCCACCCTAACTGTATTTATTATAGACACAGGTTCCAGTCACTCTTTCTTTGCCAAGAACCTTGTTCAAGGCTCAGAGATTCTAGTGGAGCTGTTGGTTCGATCATTATGATTAAAGAATCTTACGGGAGGGGATTAGATGATTACACACTGGTTTCGACAGTGTGAGCTTACTCTAAGAGGTGAGAGCTTCAGCTGGGATCCCTAGTAGCAATGTCGAGGCCTTACGACATCATTTTGGGTATGGACTGGTTATCCACAGTCTATGCCTAGATTGACTATTTTAGGTGCAAAGTGTGGTGTGTCTGCGATGATGGGACCAAGTTTTCCATCACCAGCGAGAAGGGAAACTTTGTAGCACAAGATGGACTTTCTTGGAGGAGGGTGCAACTGATCACTCACTAGTTGGCTAGCCTCACCCTCTGTGCGGTGGACGAGAGGAGTCCGAACTTTCCTATAGTAGTGGACGAGTATGAGGATGTCTTTCCTGAGGATGTTCCGAGACTACCTCCTCACAGGGAGGTAGAATTTTGCATCGATCTATACCTAGGGACGACACCTATATCCACACCGGCATATCAGATGGCTCCCACAGATCTTTTTGAATTGGGAGTACAACTGGAGGACTTGCATGAGAAGGGCTTCGTGAGACCCAACGTTTCACCACGGGCAGCCCCAGTGTTGTTTTCCAAGAAGGCCGATGGAAGCTTGAAGCTATGCATGGACTTCCGGTGCCTGAACTGGGTGACTGTGAAGAACAAGTATCCACTTCCGAAGATTGATGAACTTTTTGACCAGATGAAGGGAGCGTGGTGGTTCTCGAAGATCGACCTTAGATCAGGCTATCATCAGCTTCAGGTACAAGATGAATATGTACTGAAGACAACCTCTAGATGCCGGTATGGCCACTATGAGTTCTTGGTGATGCCCTTCGGCATGACCAATGCTCCAATAGTTTTCATGGGACTGATGAACAGGATCTTCTAGCCTTACCTCCATCGTTTTGTGGTGGTTTTCATTGATGACATCTTGGTGTAATCGGTGTCGGAGGAGGAGAAAACTACACACCTGCGGGTAGTTCTAGATACACTCTGAGAGCACCAAATTTATGGTAAGCTCTCAAAGTGTTGGTTATGGATTCGGGAGTTCCACTTTCCGGGACACGCCATCTCGGAGGCTGGAGTTGCAGTGGATCCAGTGAAGATAGAGGTAGTGCTTGCTTGGGAGCCACCCAGAAGCGTGACTTATGTGAAGAGTTTCTTGGGGTTGGATGGATACTACCGAAGGTTCGTACTCGACTTTTCCAAATCAATAGAACATTTATCATCCTTGACACAGAAGGGAAAACCCTTTTTGTGGATGGAGAAGTGCCAACAGAGTTTCCAGGAGCTGAGGTGAATACTGACGAGTGCCCCCATCTTGAGACTACCAGAAGAGGGCATTGGGTATGTAGTTTTAAGCGATGCATCAGGGACCGAACTGGGTTGTGTCCTGATGTAGGAGTGAGTAGTCATTGCCTACGACTCACAGAAATTGAGGCAGCATGAGTAGAACTACATGACCCATGACCTAGAGTTACCAGTAATGGTCTTTGCCTTGAAAATGTGGCGACACTACTTGATGGGTGAACGGTTTATCATCTACTCTAACCACAAGAGTCTCAGGTATATCTTCTCATATAAGGATCTGAACTTGAGATAGTGGTGATGGATGGAGTTCCTCTGGGACTATGAATTTGAGATAGTCTATATTCTTGAGAAGGGGAACATGGTGGTAGACGCGCTCAGCAGGTGGTCTGGTTTATAGCTGCTGAGTGAGGCGATGAAGCAGCTAGCTGCGATGCAGATATCCTTCATAGATGATGATGGAGAGGCTTATCTTCAGTCAATGACCGTCACTCCCCCACTCATACAACGAGTTAAGGAGGCACAACTTGTGGATGTTGACTGCGAGGCCCGATGTGCTTAGATATCCTAAGGATAGACTCTTGATGTATTTTCTATAGGTGGGGAGCACACCATCCTTTTTAGAGGATGCAACATAGTACCAGTGATGTTGCGGGAGGAGGTATCTAGGGAGTTCCATACATTCCCTTTGGCGGCACATCCTGGTGTGGCGAAGAAGTACCAGGACCTCCGATGTCAGTACTGTTGTCTAGGGATGAAGAAGGCGGTGGAAGAGTTCGTTTCACGATGCCTCACTTGTCAGCAAGTGAAGGCCAAGAATTAGGTCCCAGTAGGCTTGTCACAGCCACTTGAGGTACCAGAATGGATGTGGGATGGTATCTCCATAGACTTTGTGATGAGGTTACCACGTATGTCCAGGGGCCATGATTCTATCTGGGTGATCGTTGATTGACTCACCAAGTTGGCTCACTTCCTACCCATCTGAGAGTAGGGATCAGTAGAGGGATTGGGATGCCTCTACATCAAGGAGATAGTGCATATTCATGGGGTTCCTTCGACGATCGTCTCAGACTGTGATGTACGCTTTACATCTTGGTTGTGGAAGGGGCTGCAAGAGGTGTTCAGAACTCAGCTGCGCTTGAGCACAACTTTTCACCCCCAGAAAAATGGCTAGACGGAGCAGACCATACAGACCTTGGAGGACATACTTTGTGCTTGTGTCCTGGATTTTGGTTGCAGTTCGGAGGACCACCTACCACTGGTGGAGTTTACATACAACAATAACTACCACTCCACCATCGTCATGGCACCGTTCGAGGCCTTGTACGGGTGGAAATGCAGATCACCTATATTCTGGACAGACCCAGGGGAGTCAGCACTCATGGGTCTAGAGCTGGTACGGGCTACCACCAAAAAGGTGCAGATCGTCCAGGAGCAGATGAGGACTACACAGAGCAGGCATAAATCATATACTAACAGGAGACAGAGACCCTTGAAGTTTGATGAGGGAGACCATGTTTTCCTTTGAGTCTCACCCCAGCGAGGATTTCGAAGATTTGGCCAGGGTGACAAGTTATCTCAAAGATTAATTGGACCTTTCCAGATCCTCGATAGAGTTGGAAAGGTATCATACCGCCTAGATCTTCCCCCATAGATGCAACGGGTGCACAATGTTTTCCATGTGTCGTATTTGAGGAGGTTTGTGCATGATCTATCGCACATCATAGACTGGGGTGAACTGGACATTGATGATGGGGTGACATTTGCAGAGTTCCAGGTGAAGATAGAGGATCAGCAGGATCGAGTCCTTCGTGGATGGTTGATTCCTCTGGTACACATTCGGTGGTAGCACGGGAACCTCTAGGAGAGCACATGAGAGCAGGATGATCAGATTCGTGTTCAATACCCCCATTTGTTTGATTAGCTTTTTTTTTGGCTTTTAGAGACATAAATACCTATGATGGAGAGAATGTAATGTCTCTGAATTTCCATGTAATTTTTTTTATAAATTATATGGAATTATTTCGATACCACACGCTTTGACGACACATGATTCCAAGGCCCAGTGAGCCCGGAATGGAATTTTGAACTTTTTTTAAGTTCATTTAAGTAAACGTGTGATCAGGTTTTTCTAACTTTTGAACTGATGCTTGGATTAAAAATATGAGGGCGCCGTTGAACTCAGAATGTTGGGATTTTCCTAGAAAGGACTTAACTTCGACCGACAAGGGTCGAATGAAAAAGTTAATTTTCAGACTTTTCAAAAAATAATAAAATAACTTAAAAAGTTATTTTATTTTATTTCGCACCGTTGAGCAGCGGACAATGGCGCTGCGGTGTGACGAAGAGGCGACGATGAGGCGCATTAAGAGAGGATCATTAATGGATCGTTAATGTGCAGTGTAATGACATGATGTCACAGCGTAACAGAAATGCTACGACGTGCTTTCCTTTTAATTATGAAAATGCATTGGAGAGTTAGGAATTAAACTGTGGTATTTCCTCTGACAAACCTATGGAAAATTTCCTCTCCAACGAAGAATGACGAACGCCGATGGAATGTTGAAAACTTCGACACACCTCGAAAAACGGAGTTGAGAAGCAACAAACACCTTCGACTTCTTGAACCTTCGTAGCCGAACCGCTTCAACGTTGAACTGCATTGAGGTAGGGGTTGTTTTGGTTTATGTTTTCCCCATTCTTTATTTTAAACGAAGAACGTGGATCAACCAACGAATAGGTTGATCTGCAGATCATCCTTTATTGCGGGAGGGTGAAGTTTCTTGGGTTTTTATTCAGGATTGAGTTATTATTGATAAAATTGTAATCCTCAAACCTCCTCTGTTTTAAAACATCTATCATGGAGGGCACGGGCTGAAACGAACAAGGACCGACCCCCCTCCACCTTGTGTGTTCTTGGTGCATTTTTTTTTGAAACAAAAATAAGGAAAGTTCAAGGCCTTCACAGGGAAGGAAATACCCCATGGAGGCCGTAGGCGCAGTCGGTGTGAAGAACGGACCATTGGAGCGGACTCAGTGGTCCGCGGAGCATTCTGCCGGTGCACCACAACAACGCGCTGGAATTGGCTGCCACGACCGGCTCGGGCTGCGGCTCAGCGGGGAGGGCCACCGGGTGGACGCGGCCACCCGACCGCGTCGGAGCACCATGGACGTGGCACCACGCTATGTCCCACGCGGTTGCTGCGGTCGATCGACTGCAGCTGGGCAGGCAGCCTCGCGGATGACCTGTGGGGTGAGGAAGCCGAACACAGCTGTATACCGTGTCCCGGCTAGACCAAACCGGTCCGCCTTTGGCGGACCAGGCAGGACCGTGGGCTGGACCCGCGTCCCAACGGACCGGACCCAGGCCAGGTCGGGTCAGTCTGACCGGGTCGGCCCAGACCCGGACCCGGACCCAACCGACCACCTTTTGAAAAAAATCAATAACTTGCAAACCGAGTGTCTGATTGATGAGCCATTTGTGGAATTGGAACCCTCACGACAAGGAGGATCTTTTGGCATACTATATGGATGATTTCATGGAAGTTGAAATTTTAAGAATGGCTCGGGGGAGCGGTCCTCCTGAGATCAAGCGTGCTACATGCGGAAACCCTACGGTTGGCTGAGACTTAGAGACTGCTGGCGAGAGACCCTGTGTGGATCAGATACTATGGCCCAATGGGAAGCGACTTTTGTGTAACCCAGTAGACCCACGGTGGGGAGCAACTTCTGTGTGACCTGACAGACCCACGACACTCGACAGGAGGAGTACCTCAGTATGACCATAGTAGGGAAGAAACTTTTGTGTGACCCAACATGCCCACAGTGAGGAGCGACTTCTGTGTGACCCAGCATACCCATGATACTCATCAGGGATAAGTACCACAATAGTGTTAGGTTAGTGAGAAGTGACTTCTATATAACCCAACAGGCCCACTGTACTCATCAAGGAGGAGTTCTCTAGTAGCTTAGGTGTTCGACGGTGTGACTAATGGTTCTAATATTCTAGTTTAGAATATAACTGGTGTGAGATGTCTTGCTTCGTGATCACGCTTGGTGATTATGATTTTTGGTTTGTTTGTAGACTGCTTTGTGGACTTTCCTTTGTGTTTCAGGGTCCTCTACTAAGTATTTTGTTACTCACCTCTACATAGGCTTCGCCCTCACATGTTGTGTCTGGTGTAGAGGATCGATGCTTCAATAGAGGACTTGGTGGTCTAGGACCAGGTGGGGTCCAGTACGGTTTCCCATAGTTACTCTGTACCAACCCATCAGGTGGGGTTTTCAGTGGATGACTATCCAGTGTTTCTTTGTACTTTCCTGTTTTCCAATTAGTCCTCTATTGGGTTTTTATTCAAGCCCATTTGACTTGAAGTTGTATTTGTACTAAGTGGTTATTTATTGTGTCATGCTCGTTTATTTTTCTAGCTTTGGGACGTGTTGTGTGTGAATGCGTACAAGTACTCAGGGAAATGCCTCCCACTTGTAGGTTTATGCCTTCAGTGATAATCGCCAACCCTTGGACTTCGGGAGGCAGGCTTGGGGTATGTCATGACATGGGCCCCAGGGGATGGGTCGTGACATGTTACTTGTCCCACATTACCTACCCATGAACCCTAGGTTCCCATGAGGCATAATCCTTTAAATGGATTTTCAATTCATTTTAAAAACTGTTCTAAAGATTCATTTCCTCAAATAGATAATGGGAAACAATTAGTTTTATTAGTAAAAATTCATTTGAAATCCACTTTTATTACCCAAATCAAAAGAGAAAAAATTAAAACAATTACATCACATATATCAATCCTCAATGTGTGGTAAAACACGACTTAAATTTTTTTAAAAAACATTTAAAAATAGATCAAGCATATATGGTTCCTCAAATAAAGTAAACTCATGAAACCACCTACCTCAAATCAATGAAATTTCTAACCACTGATGTAAGTTCACCAAGAGAGGGGATAAATGACCCTATGAGTCAAGGAATGACCCTAAACATATAAAACGCTTAATTAAAATTAGGGAAAAAACCCCATACCACCATGGGCCTAAATAAGAAAAACATTGAAGGAGGGTGAGAATAAAACCATGGGAAGAAGTTACTTAATTGATGATCTATTGATGATTCCAAGTGAAATCCCCACTAAAACAAAAGTTGAAGGGGATAAGAAATGAGGGAAGAGGTGGATGAGACTTGAGAGATTGAATGGGGGGAAAGAAGGAAAACTAGTTCAAATGAGTGATAAGTATAAGGGTAAAATCACATTTTTGATGAAACTAGATAGACCACATAGTTTGGTCACAATGTTTTCTAAATCATGCACAAACTGTGTGGATGGACCCATACACACCTGGGGGGAGATACATAGTTTGGCTATATGGTTTGGTAAATGATGTGTTAACCATGTAGTATTATTTTAATATATAAAGTTGAGACATATAGTTTCTCCTAGATATGTATAAGTAATCCACATGTCTTCCATGATGCCTAGATCTAAAGGCCATTCAACAGTTCCCTAGGTTGAGGTGCTACATGAACTCTGGCGCAACTCCCCTTATGCTAGAGGCTTTCAACTAGAAACAGTAGCTTAATCCTTATAATATGGATACCATTCCATCAAATTAGAGTGCAATAAACAATATAACTAAGAAAACATATCTATAAAAACATCAAAGTAAACATAATGCTATAACAATGCTTCATGTAGAAGAATACAGTCATACAATAACTGATCACCCACTGGGCCAATCAAACTAACAAAATAAATAAAATAAAAATACATAATAGACCCTAATTCTATCTCTAGGCCTCTTTGACCTTATCTACACTACCCAATGAGCTACTCCAAATAAATCTTATGAACAACTTATTCTCAACCTGAAACACAACATAAGTCCATCTCATGAATCAAAGTGCTCATGTAGGGTGTGAGAAATATATCTCAGTAGGGTATCACCAAGTTCACCTACTATAAACCACCATATACATGCATTCACAAGGAAAGTAAACATTCCACACAAGTGAATTGGATTTCATTTTCTAACTAGACCACCATGGATCCATGAGCATTAGGTCATCGTGTGTTAACCAGGCCAAGATCATACTTGATCATACCTGCTTTGACACCATATAACAATCCTATCACCGCTTCATTCCATAGTAATATTCTCCTAGCCCATACCTAAGGACTCTGGGTAGGGTGACTTACAGAATCCCAACTACTACCTAAAGGGAAAGGGTAGGGTCCTGTGTCCAAATCTTTAACTCACCTTCTAAATCTAGGTGGTCCAACCAACACCTTCTCACTCAAGGTGAGGCTGTCCATATCCCAACCACTACCCTATATCTTAAGGTAGGGTCTACCATCCATGTCTTGCATCACATAATGACTCAACTAGTACCTATCACTCAGGTAGGTCTCACATCACATCCACCACCCTCTCACTCAATATGAGGTCATAACCTGACCACTACCCCGTCATAGGGTGGGTCTCACATACATCGATGAACCGATACCATCTCAATCTGGGAAATGATGTATATCATGACTACTAACCTCTTACTTAGGGTAAGGACAATTATATATCTCCCCCCTTTCAATTAGGTCCAGGGTCACAACTCGTGCACATATTCTATAGAAACAGGTCACACAACCCATCTAACAAGCTCACATATCGCCATAAGGTGCTAGTCAATCAATACCTAGACCCTCAAATTGAGCATGTCTTATCATCTATCCACAATATGTTAGTTCTATTAGAATTATCATATCTACTACCTAGGAATCCACTAGGGTCTATCAGACCCATCTCAGTCTCTTCTCACTGGACCCATCTCAAATTAATCACCCCTCGATGACCACACAACCCATAAGAACTTCTCAAACTTGGCCCTGATAAATGAGGTACCATCCTTATCTAATTCCCTCATCACAACCCTTACCCAGGTTCTATATCACATATCCTAAGGGAGTCCTCTCAACTCATCCCCTAGAGGAAACCCCTCTCCACCACACACGTCAAGTCCTGTAGGACTCATCCTTTTTTTAACACACACCAAGATTATTCTCTAACATCATAAGCGTGTTCCTAGTTACTCAAGATATACGACCATATCTCCTATAATTAATTATCCTGAAGCTTCTCATACCTTCCCATTATCCCTAGGAATCCAACCTAGGATATCCCTCATTACCACTCGTATTCTGAGACCTACCCAAGGCCTTACGTTAACCTAATCGACGCCTTCACCCCTTGGAGACATAGTTTTTGGAAAATCACAAAACACTAAAAGTGAGAAATGTTATTTGTTCTACCTCTAGGAGGATCATGAACATCCTACCAATTTCTCTAGGGAACTCTTAGTCCCTATCCACTCTACCCAATACCATGCAACATGCATGTAGGAAAAAAATCTCGCATAACAAACATATGAATTTATATTAAAGGGAAACCTACCTCCATAAAGGAGTTACCATCCTCACCAAGCTATGCATGTCCTCAGTCAAGAAATTACATGCCTCATCCATGCTTGTACTGCCACTTGAGCTCCCATATCGAGGAACACAACACAAATAATCAATTATAAGAATTTTTAATTAATTATTTAAATTAAAAAGGTGAGGAATAATCATCGAAACACTCACCTGGTCATCCTTCCACATTGAAACCATGACCAAACACACCCAAAAGGTTTATAATGTATCCCTAACACCATACTAGGAAAAATACCTATCACCCAACACTCGTTCAATCACCAATTTTATCTAATTTAATTAAAAACACTAAATAAATTTGTAAAATGATGTACCTCAACTGAAATGATGAAAGATGATATATGATTATCCTTCTAGGACATTATATCTTTAATATAGGAAAACTTCCCATCATCCTCACATGATTCCACCATGCTATGATGGAATCATCACTGAAACCCTAATCTGGCTTGTCTAAAACTAGAGGGCTACAAAAGAAAAAAAAATGAAAGGAGAGAAGAGGAGAAATGTTTCTAGAATTTCCATCAAATCACACCCAAAACCATCCCCCACCATGGTTGATTAATGGGAGGAATCAAAGGGGAGGGGATGCCTAAAATGGACCTCATAGAGTGGGTTTTCCCTCTAAAATCCTAAGGGGGGTGGACAAGAAATCACAGGTCTTCCCTTAGTTAAAAAATCCACCCATCACATAAACCACGTCGTGGTAATGAGGACCATGTTGTGGAGCCTCAGGAATAAACCATGATGCAGTGTGGCCTACTCGACTCCCAAATGGTAGGTGGGTTCGACTCTGTAGGACACCACCATAATGTGTCCCATAGAGGATACACCATGGTCTTCCTCAACCAGGGCCACACTATGGTATGACTCCTAGGTCATGGTGAAACCACCCATGAAGGGGAAGATTGACCAACTCTGATGGCATCCCCTCTCCAGCATGTCCCATAAAGTCTACTCTTTCACACACTGAACTTTATTTTACTTATTATTTTATTTATTTATTCATCCTTATTTTTTTCCTTAAATTTTGGGTTGAATTTCTTTGAGAATTTTAATTTTTTTGGTTGTAGTGCTAGATGCATATTTGGTGCATGATCAGTACTAACTATATGGCTTACCCATGAAAAACCTATAACACATTTTTGAAGTGCTTGAATAGTTTATGAATAGTTTGGTAAACCATAAAACATATCCCAGGTCACCCATTGAGGCTCACTTGGTTTGAACACAATTTAGTAAACCGTGTGGCCAAACTGTGAAACCTGTCTAAGTCATCAAAAGTTTTAAATGACTATTCCATCCCTGCTCAAATTAAACCCCAAACCCCTCCTCATTTTTTCCATTTAAACCCCATGAACTGTGCACCTCTCCCCTTGGTTTTATCCTCCTCCCCTTAGTGTTTTTTGGGATTTCTTCAAGGTTTAATGTTGGTTGATTGAGGTAATATATTCCTTGGATCTTCCTCTCCCTCTTTTCTACCATCTTCATTTTTTTCTTTCCCTAGCAAGGTCATTGATACCCAGGGTTCATCTTTGATTAAATTTATTTTGGGGTTTTATTTATTTTAAGGTCTCTCTTATACTTTTAGGGATTGCAAATGGATTTCATTTACTTGGATGAGCTCCATTATCAAACTCAACCCTTTTTATCTTGATTTCTACTAGATTGAGGCAAGTGTTTTTGTTCTCTTCCTTTATTTGGAATATCATTGGATACTTTATGATTTTAAATACCTTTTTTTAAAATTATATTTATATGTGATAACTATAATTTATTTTATTAACGTTTTAAGTGACATCAAACTTGGAATATATAACATACTGTGTTATTATTATTATTTTTTAATTATTTAATTTTGGGTTATTTTAAGTTTAGGAAAATTTCATCTTGAAATTTAAATTTTCTGGGTATTTTTTGAGTGTCACATGAGTTGCACATGATTATAAGTAAATAGGCATAAACCATGTGTTTGAGATTTTCATCTAATATTGTAATTTTTGACGGCATCCATATGGTTTTTCAAACCGTGTGATGCTTACCAGGAAACTATACAATACTATTTAGGGGTTTTATTAGCCTATAGTCAAAACCATGCTATTCACCTAGTTTTTTTTTGTTTTTTTGAAAAGTTTTCCTTTATCGATTTTAAAGACCCCAAAACTCCCTTACTCTCCTCCCTTATACATCATATGACCAAAACTAAGGTATACCCCCTTGGAATACCACACCTTCTCTAATACCCCCTCTTATCTAGTGATTCCAAGCGTGTTGTTCATGATTTGAGTCCAAATCTTTGAGTTATGAACTCCTATTCCCACTTTTTTATCCTCTTGGTATCTTCTTCTCTAGTAATGCATTTCGATTTAACCGAACCCTATACTGTTGGTCTTGATAGGTCTTTGTGATTTTCTTGGTTCTTGGTTGTCTGATCCCTCATTGGGTATTGTTTAGCTTGCATTCAATGCTTCAAACCATTCAACCTTGATTTGAGGCAGGTTTTCCAATGTACTAACTTTTAATTCTAGAACTGTTTATTACTTCAGTTTTAAATTTTTGTTTTAATTTCTAAGTGATAGTATTGGCCGTTTTTATTGAAAATTATAATATGGAAGCATTTTCCCTTTATTTCTATAGAAATCAAATGATTTTTCTTATTTTAATAGATGGTTCAAATTTGATTTCAATTCATGTTCACACAAAAATGTTTTCTATGTTTCCTAGTTGTATCTTTTAAAATTATATTGGGGTTTCTAAAGGTATTCTTTTCCTTTAAGTTTAATTATCAAAATATTTACTTTCACTTTAATTGTGTGATTGATTTAAAATGGTGTTTGAATATCTTAAAAAACATTTAATGTTCAAAAGCTATTAGAATCTTGAATTCAAAGCCTATTTTTGATTCTTAAAATTTTAAGGTAGGATTTTCCTTAAGGGACCATTTACAAACTTTTAAAAATTCATATTCCAAGTGGTGAAACCCTCATATGCCCCATGTGTCCCCCTGTCCTTTTTTGGGGTTTTTTATTATTATATGATGCTTATTACTCCCTTTTGGGATTTGAATTATTTATCTGACAGTTATATGAATAAAAGGGGTTGTTTTTTGTGGGGGAATTGGCAGAGAGGTGAGATTTATTTTCTTATGTTCTATAATGCTTGTGATTCTCTTTGTTTGGTTGAATTTTCTCCTTCACTTTTTATTGGTCATGGGGACCTGAGTAACCTAGTGGGAGACCATGATTTATGCCACACTAGTTAGTTCACACCCTAGCTAGTGACACCTAGTTGTTTGGTTTTCTCAAGTTAGGGGAGTTCTAAGGTGATGCTTGTGTGTGTAATCCCATGTATCTAGTATATTTTTTAGGATGAACCACATGCTCACATTCGTTCCAGTGATTTTGGAAAATTATAGGGTCATATCACTATAGAACCTAGGATGTGGTCCATGAAGGGGACTCCCTTTATTTATTGGTTGTGCTCCCCTATGCTTGTATGACTTTAGGTGCCTTTATTTTTTTATTTGGTTGTACTTATTATCTTAGTAGTTCCTGTTATGTTATATTTAATTCTACCTTGACTGGATATGATATCAAAAAGAATTTCTAAGTTGGTTTTATAAAAATTTGATTTTTTCCTTTAAATGGGTTCAAGTATATTTTGGGAAAAATAATTTTGAATTAAAATATTTCAATTGAGAATTAAAATTTATTTTAAAAAGGGTATTTCCAAAGGATTTTTAAAGTGAATTTTCAATGGGTGAGTTGGAAAAGGATTCTTTGGCCAAATAATTGTTTTTAGAGTGATTTTTTTCATTTAACAAAAATAAAGAAAGGTTGTTTAAAAAAATAGATGTGTGATTAGTTTCTTTTATATAGAGTCTCATAGAAACATACTTTCTAACATATTTCAAACTACCTTGAGATTGGATCTTCAATTAAAGTTTTGTCATATAGTAAGGAAAGTGGTGGCCTACTAGGCTTGCTTATTCTCATGCCTATATTATATTCCAATTTTAGGTTTCATTTCATCCTTGATTTCCCATGGGGAATGCATGACATTTCAATTAGTTAGCATGACTTGCAGGGTCACATGAAGGTTAATAGTTTATTCTATTGGATTTGGATTTATTATTGTGTAGTTCAAATAAGAAACTCTTATTATTATTTTCCTTCATGGGAAGTGTTTATATATGTGGAGTTATTGATGATTGAAAATGTACTATTCTATGTGAGGGTTTTGGAGGTGAGCTATGTGATTACATTGTTTAATCTTCTTAAATTTCTCACACCACTTATTTCTTCTTATTTGTTTTAGAAGGAATTTTCAACTTATGTATGGGTAATGCTAGAATTTCTGGTGATGTTCCTTACTTATTTTGTTGATTTTTTTATTGGGAAAAATCATTCCCACTATAAATTGTCTGATTCCCTAACACTAGTTTCTAGCCCTTGGGGATCGGGAACACCTCTTAGGATAGTGGTGGATCGGGTCAGATGCTAGATATAGTGGCTGACCAAGATGATTCGTTATAAATACCATCAAATCCCAAGTTCTTGAGAGGGACTATGTTCTATAAATATTTTTTTATTTAGTAAGTAATGGAATTATGGTGATAGAGTGGTTATAACTCAAGAGTTAAGTTCAAGAGAGAGTCTAGAAATCTCTTTTCCATTTAGAGCCTAGAGTTATCAAGGATAATTCGTGTAATGACCCAAAATTTTATCAATGGAAATTCCATTCTTATAATTATGTCATATAGTATAAATGACATAAAATCACATAAAATCACAAGAAAAACTTTATAAATTAAGAATTAATGAAATAATAGGTTTTTCTAGAATCTATGGAACCTATACCGATGAAATAGTAACTCGACCTTAGGAATAGTAATATAACCATTATGAATAGTAAACGAGCCAAATGAATAGTAACCTTATCTACGAAAGTCTAAATAAAATTTAGGCATCTTATAAATTACAATATTATATAATTATATCATAGTATATGTAAATAAATATTTTAAAAATTATTAATTAAGTGTTGGTATTTTTATAATTCATAAATATTTAATTAAAATATTATGATTAATTTAATAATTTAAAAGAAAATTTATTTTCATAAAATGTATTTATAAATTAATATCTTGGTGTCTTATGATTTTAAGACAATTTTATGAGACCTTAGTTAATGTTTCAAAGTGTTATAAAATCAGTTATAATTTTAAAATCTGTATTTTTCAAGTAAATGATGATTTTAATTAAAAAATTAAATTTATCATATTTATAAAATTATTTTCATAAAATTGAGTTAATTTTTGAATTCTACATGTCAAAAAATGGTTAGGGTGAATTTTTTGGTTTCTTCTAAAATACTTGAATTTTTAGTGAATAGTAAAATACAATAATTTACGATAAATGTTAAATACATGAATTTTTGAGTCATTATCGATGTTATGCTGGGGTAAGTACCATTATTTAAAAATAATATACGCTAGTTACTGTATTTATTCACTATAATCAACACTATTTCTTGTCTTGAGCCAAAATAATAAACTAATGATTAAAATAATCAAAATACACTCATCTCTTCCACTATAAATACCACCCCTCACCACCTCTTCTCCTCACAACTCTCAAGCTTTGAGACTTGTCCAAATTATACTCAAATATATTACCAATCCCCTACCCCATGTTCAATATCTCTTGTTCTCATCAAAAATACGAAACCTTTTCTCTAAGTAGGTTCTCAAGGAGGAGGAATTCAAGAGGTAAAACCCTCTTTCTATTATTTTTAATTTCTTTTCAAGTTATTTTATTTTTAGTATTCTATCCTCACATATCCTCATATAAGTGGAATGATAAATCCATTAATTTATATATACTGTAATTTTATTATTCTAATGGGATAATCCATAATCAAACCTCTTCTCCTCTCCCTTTTTATTCTAAAAATGGAAACATCGTCTGTGGGGTGTTGTTTTATCACCTTTAAGGACGACAAGTTTTCATTTTCCTTCACCACCTTCAACGATGGTCATAAAACCTTTATAATAGTTGAAATAGATTTTAAAATGTATTTTATAACCTTTTCTATGTTCTATAACTAACATCTATACATAATACTAAATGATAAAACAAAACCAGTCAGTTGTAATCAGAAACCACCAAAATTAACCTAAACGATTATCATTAATTTTTTTATAAAATGATTCATCCTCATACCATATCACCAAATGATTTATAAGATCATTTAAAACTCTGTAATATCATTAATAACATATAAGTTTAATTGTGGATAATTACCCCCACTTTAAATGATCTTCCATTCATGTATACAAGTAAATCGATCATGAAAACCAAGGAAACCAACACACCCAAACGATGAAATTGAATCTCATATCCCATAAAAAGTCCATAAATAAACTTAATAAAGTTATAATAAATCAAATAAATATATAAAACTTCTTAATTAATTAATTAATGGATTTAATTTTATTATCCAGGACATTAAGATCAAGTGTAGAACCGTTTTGGACATAAGGTAAGGGATTCATCCCAAACCTCCATTTTACCTTCGAGTTACACTTTCTCTCTCTTTAACCCAATATAATTCTTCTTTCTCTTAATTTAATTATTCTAAATTATGTTTATATGTTCCAAAATCATGTATCTAGAACATATAATCCTTCTTTTACGAGGAAATACATGTTTTAAAAAGGTCCCCTTCTCAATTCTTTCTGATAAACAAGCCCGATTTAAGGGAACTTCCTGATTTCTTAACCATTTTCAAGTGTACTTCATAATCTGTTTCATGCTAGAATTAGTTTTATAAAATCACTCATTTTATCATGAAAAAATATCTTGATTCATTTTTGGTTTTATGAAAACAAATATTCCTTTTCCACTTTAAATGCTCTTTAATATTTTCCTTAAACCACACTAAAATATTTCATTTCTAAAGTTTCTTAAAAACTAATTTTACATGTTTTAAATTCAATTAGACATCACTTATAATGGTCCATGCCTATTTACCCTTATGAATATCCATGTAAGTTTTTAATCCATTCTTTCATGGGAACATTTATGAAATGATCATTTGTTATGTTGTGTGACATGATTATGATAACTGTTTCTTTCCATGGACAACCCTTATGTTTATTCTTTATGTGACACACATATTAATGAATATGTTATGATGGGTGTGCCTAGATAGTGCTCCAATCTATTGGGTAATGTTTAGTCTCATGAGACGTCTTGTTGGGGCAGGGGGTGGACCTGATTCCTTTATGGGACTTTTTCCACCATATATTGGAAACTATCCTCGAATCATGTTTATGTCATATTATATGTTGTTTCCACATTCCTATGATGTCATGGTTATATGTTACCATGTTATATATGTTATTATTCCTTATGTTTATTCATGTTACATGACTTTATGTCATCATGTTATGCCTTCGAACCCATGCACTATGTTTTATTCTCATGCTTATTCGATTATTGGTATTTTTAGCTCATCCCTTTTGTTCATGTATTACCTAGGTTATCCTATGAATATATAAGGTCTAAAATAGAGATTAGGCACTTATTATGAAGATTAAATAAAACATGTTTTTATTTTGGTTTCATGATGTTTAATTATGTACCTAATCTTCCAAGGCACTAGACTTTATGATCATTGGTTTGTAATTTGATGTTTAATTATGCTTAAAATCATATAATAATATGTGTAAAAGGTTAGGGTTGCTATAGTTGGTATCCGATAAAAAGTTTAGTTATTTTTGGGATTAGGACTAGAAAACTCTAGCAAAATTATTAGGGATAAGACTAAGTATAAGAAAATATCCCTAAATTTTGGTTAGTATAGAGTAAGTGGTTTACCAAGAAAATACATCCTCTCTAGATACTACAAGTGGACGTAGTTATGGCACAGATGTAACTAGGAGTAACAAATCTGACAAGGTGTTCTGGGCTTGACTTGGGGTAACCTGGTACACGACAATGAGCCTTACTATGCACTTGGTTTGACACTCCTAGGGGATATGCTTTGTTAAATTCATAATCTCATTACGAACCATTATTAAGGGAACAAAAAAATCCCATAAGAATATATTTTTTAAAATAGATCATGGATAACCTAGATCTAAACCTAGGGAATCAAATTTTAGGATATAGTTTTTATTTACAAGTTTATACTTCTATGTTCAATGTTTTCTTTTTATATGCTTATTAGCTAAGTATTCAAGTCCCGTAATTGTACTTTCCTTTTCTTAGTTAATGGATGGAAATATAAGAACCCATTCCAACAATCAATGTGATAGGCATATTCCAAATATGATGGGAATAGGTGCTCAAAAACTTTATTATATTACTTGATCAGTTGGATCAAGTTATGAATAATAACTTGAATCATGTGGAACACCCTCCTTCTCCTAATAAAGTGCAAGTTTCCATCAAATCCTTTACATGTAAAAGGCCTCCTATGTTTAGTGGATATTCTGATCCCCTCCTCATAGAATAATGGATTAACTCTATTGAGAAGATATTCTCTCTCCTCTAGTGCTCAGAAGAATAGAAATTTGTGCTAGTGGTCTATCGTTTTAATGGGGAAGATAATCAGTGGTGTACATTGACCAGGAACACAAATTCTAAAGAGGAAATTTATTCCATGGATTGGGAGGAATTCAAGAGAATATTTTCAATAAATATTTTCCCTAAACCCTCCATCTGAAGGTAGAAAGGGAATTCCTTAGACTGAAGCACAAGGAATATGAGTCTATCTGGGTGTACGAGGATAACTTTACAAGGATTTCAAGATATGCCTCTGACATTTTCATAAACGCTAAAAGTATGGTGGATCACTTCTTTAGTGTACTAAAAGCAATTCTATAAAAAGCATTGGCAATTAAAGACTTTGGAAGTTATGAGGATATTTTTCATTGTGCCCTTAAGGTTGAAATGGAGATTGGATACTCTTAGTGATCTTGTGGAGCTGGTGAAAAAAGAAGGAAAATGGAGTTTTTTATGGGTGGATTGACAGATAAATCCCATAATGGAAAGAATACCCAACATCCCATGTGTCAAAAGTGTGCGAAGAAGTATCCTAGAAACTACTTAAAGGGAACCAAGAGAAGCTTTAAATGTGGAAGAGAAGGGTATATGGACAATAAATGCCAAAGGGATATGAAGAATCCCACTAATGTGGAAGAAGAAAGGAAGGTTCAGATCAACATTCAACCTATAGTGCAGTGTTTCAACTATAAGGAACATGGGAATTATGTGATCCATTTCCCTAATCCAAGGGTAGTTGGAGGCAATCAATAACAACAACCTCCAAGGTAGCAAGGAAGGGAATATGCAATCACTACTGTTGAGGTGGATCCTGACAATGATGTGGTGACAGGTACACTGGTTATTCATTCAAGAATAGAAAACATACTATTTGTTTTTGGTTCTATGCATTCTTTCATATCATTCAAGTTTAGTAGAAATATTCAATAACCAGCTCAAAATTTAGAGGTTGAGTTATCTTTGAGTACAAAAAATGGGAAAATTATTCCATCCAAAGTTTATAACTCCTCCCCGGTTAATGTTTTTGGACCGAACCTCCTAGAAAATATTTTCATACTCCATTTGGTAGATTTTGATGATATATTGGGTATGGATTGGATATCTTTATATAAATCCAACATCAAATTCTGAGAAAGGGAGATCACCCTTCACATCCCAAAGGATCATCCAATTCTATAAAAGTGTAAGGAGGAAGATGAATCTCCTTCAGAATTATCATCTCAATTGTTGATATTGTTGCCTTATGAGCAAGAATATCTAGCTAAAATGATTGAAACAAAGGATATAATCATACTAGAAGACATGCACATCATGAGGGATTACATTGATGTATTCCTTAAATATTTTTTTTGGTCTTTCTCCTGATTGAGAGGTTGAGTTCTCAATTGAAATTATTCATGGATCTTTGCCTATATCAAAGACACCTTATAGAATGACCACTATTGAGTTGGAAGAACTAAATAATAAGTTACAAGAGAATCTGGATGAGGGTTTATACGCTCGAGTGCTTCACCATGGGGTGCACCAGTTATCTTTGCTATGAAGAAGGATGTATAAATGTGCCTATGCATTGATTATCACGATCTCAACAAAATCGCGATAAAAGAAAAGTATCCCCTGCCACAGATAGATGACTTGTTTGATTAACTACGTGGGGCTATTTATTTCTCTAAGGTGGAACTTCAACTAGGATATCACCAATTAATGGTGAGGAAGGAAGATATTCCCAATACTATCATTCAAACAAGGTATGAACACTATGAGTTCATAGTGATACCGTTTGGACTCACTAATGCTCCAAAAATTTTCACGGACTTAATGAATAGAGTCTTTAGATATTACCTTGACCAATTTTTGGTAGTATTTATTGATGATATTATAATATACTCCAAGAGAAAGGAGGAACACAAAGAGAATTTTAATTATGTGATAAAAACTTTGCGAAGGGAAAAAATATATGCAAAGTATAGAAAATGTCAGTTCTGGGTGGAGGAAGTATCATTCTTGGGGCATGTAATCACCAGAAAAGGGAAATATGTGGACCCTTACAAGACAAAGAAAATAGAAGAGTGGCCCAGAACAACATCTTTAATGGAGATTCATAGTTTCCTTGGTCTAGCTGGGTATTACCGATGATTTGTGAAGAACTTCTCACGATTGTCGAACCCACTAACCAAGCTGACCCATAAGGGAGAAAAGTTTGTCTGGACTAGTGAATGTGATGACTACATTAAAGAGTTGAAAAAAAGGCTTATCACTACACCAATGCTCACACTACCAAAAAGTGTGGAACTCTTTGTGGTGTATAACGATCCTTCCAACAATGGATTAGGCTGTATCTGGAGTTGGCAGCTATGATCTTTTCATTGAAAATCTGGCGGCATTATCTCTCTGGGGAGAAGTGTGAAATATATACTGATCATAAGAGTCTCAGATATATATTCACATAGAAGGAGATTAATATATATTTGTGATGATGGTCAAAACTCATCAAGGATTATGATCGTTCAATCCATTACTATCCTAGTAAGGAAAATAAAGTGTTGGATGCTCTAAGTTGAAAGGATCCTTTATCTTTATCAATGACGAGAATTGAGAAGGATCCAATCTTCTTAGATTTGAAAAGGATGGAAATGAGAATCATTAAGTAAGGAACATAATCAATAATTTTTCAAATGATTTCTCAATTGAACCTTATGAAGAAAATGAAGGATGATCAAAGAAATGATGTGGAAATTAAAAATAAAGTGGAAGCCATGAGAAAAGGGGAATCCTAAAAGTTCAAAATGGACGATTAAGGAATTTTTAGATTTTGTTCATGACTATGTGTACTTTCCAATCCATAGATAAAGAAATATCTTTTTAATGACACACATAGCTCAACCTTCTCTATTGACCCAGGGAGCACAAAGATGTATCAAGATCTCTACAAGAACTATTGATGGGACAATATGAAAAAGGATATCATTTAATATACATCAAAGTGCCTGGTATATTAGTAGTGAAGGTTTAAAAGAAAATGTCTAAAGGGATGATGTAACCATTACCCATACCAACATGTAAGTGGGAAGAATAACCATGGAATTTGTCACTGGACTTTTAAGGATATCCAGAGGAAACAATGATATATGGGGTGTTATGGATCATCTCAAAAAGATAGCTCATTATATCGTAATATGATAGGACTTCTCACTGGATCAACTGGCATGGATATACATCAATGAAGTGGAAAGGCTACATGGAGTACCATTATATATTGTATCCGATCGAGAACCTGGATTCACCTCCATATTTCAGAAAAGTCTCTAAGATGTTATAAACACCGATCTAAACTTTAGTATGACCTATCATCCTCAAACTGATGGCCGATATGAGCGGATAATTCAGAAACTAGAAGATATGTTGAGAGCATGTTCTATGGGCTTCAAAGGAGGATGTGACCAACATCTACCACTGGTCGAATTATCCTACAAAAATAGTTTCCACTCGAGCATCCAAATGTCTCTATATGAAGCCCTTTATGGGAAAAGATGTATAACACTGACATGATGGGATGAAGTTAGTGAGCATAACATGTTAGGACCTTAAATAGTCGAAGAAATAGTGGAGAAGGTGAAAACCATTTAGAAGCACATTGAGGTAGCCCGTAGTTGACAAAAGAGCTATGCAGAAAATCATCGACGGGACCTTGAGTTTAAGGTTGGAGACATGGAATTTCTACACATATCTCCATGGAATAGGATCATGATATTTTGGAAGAAAGGAAATCTATATCCCAGGTACATCAGACCCTTTGAGATTCTTAATCGTATCGAAGTTGTGGCATATTGGTTGGAAATTCCACCTACCATGTCTCAAGTACATGATGTATTACTTGTATCCCTCTTGAGGAAGTACATACTAGATCCTTCACATGTACTGAATTCATAGGTGGTACAATTTGAAAATGATATCTTATATGAGGAGCACCCAGTGAAGATCTTGGATCATAGAGATAAAGTTCTATGCAATAAGACTACTCACCTGGTCAAAGTACTATGGCAGAACCATAAGTACAAAGTAAAAAAATGGGAACTAGAGGAGGTGATGAAGAATAAGTACCCCCACTTGTTTTCACCATAGTATGTAAAATGAAATTTTGAGGGAGAAATTTCATAAGGGGGAAGCATTTAATGACCTAAAATTTTATCAATGGAAATTATCTTCTTATAATTATTTCATACGGTATAAATAACATAAAATCAAATAAATAACACAATAATTTTTTAAAATGAATAATGAATGAAATAAGAGTCATTTCTAGAAGTTAAGGAACCTATAACGATGAAATAGTAACTTTACCTTAGGAATAGTAATATGACCCTTATGAATAGTAAACTGGCCAAATGAATAGTAACCTCATCTATGAAAGTGTAAATAAATTTTAGACATCATATAAATAACAATATGATATAATTATATCATAGTACATGTAAATAAATATTTTAAAAATTATTAATTAAGTGTTGCTATTTTTGTAAGTCATAAATATTTAATTAAAATTTTATGATTAATTTAACAATTTAAAAGAAAATTCATTTTTATAAAATGTATTCATAAATTAATATTTTGTTGTATTATTATTTTAAGATAATTTTATGAGACCTTAGTTTATTTTTCAAAGTGTTATAAAATCAGATATAATTTTAAAATATTTATTTTTTGAGTAAGTGATGATTTTAATTAAAAATTAAATTTCTCATATTTAGAAAATTATTCTTATAAAATGGAGTTCATTTTTGAATTCTACACATCAAAAAATGGTTAGGGTGAATTTTTGATATTTTTTAAAATACTTAAATTTTTGATGAATAGTAAAATACAATAATTTATGATAAATGCTAAATACATGAATTTTTGAGTCATTGTTGATGTAAGGATGATGTAATCACCATTAGTTCAAACTATCATGCACTATTTACTATATTTAGTCACAATAATCAACACTATTTCTTGTCTTGATCGCAAAAATAAACTAATGATAAAAAAACACTCCTCTCCTTTCTTATAAATACCACCCCTCACCACCTATTCTCATCACATCTCTCAAGATTTGAGCATTGTTCAAATTCTGAAATAATCTCTTCCCAAGACCCTCCCCCACATCAAGGATCACTTGGTATCATCAAAAGACCAAAACCTTTGTCCTAAGGAGGTTCTCAAGGAGGAGGAATTCAAGAGGCAAAATCCTCTTTCTTTTCTTTTAATTTCTTTTCAAGTTCTTTTATTTTTCTTATTCTCTCCCCACCTCCCCTCATCCAAGTTGCATGATAAATCTAGTAATTTATATATAATTTTATTATGCTAATGGGAAAATCCGTAATCAAACCTCTTCTCCTCCCTTTTTATTCTAAAAATGGAAACTTCATCTGTGAGGTGTTGATTTATCACCTTTAAGGATGACAAATTTTCATTTTCCTTCACCGCCTTCCAAAATGGTCATAAAAAAATTATAATGGTTGAAACATATTGTAAAATTTATTTTAAGGCCTTATTTTTATGTTTTGAATCTAACGTACATACATAATACTAAATGATAAAACAAAACGAGTCCATTGTAATTGAAAACCACCAAGATTAACCTAAACAATTATCTTTAATTTTTTATCTAATGATTCATCCTAATACCATATAAACAAATGATTTATAATATCATTTAAATATTTTTAAGATCATTGATAAAATATAAGTTCAATTCTTGATAATTACCCCCACTTTACACAATCTTCCATAAATGTATACAAGTAAACCGATAATGAAAACCAAGGAAACCAACACTCCCAAATGATGATATTGAATATCATTACTGATCAAAAATTACATAAATGAACTTAATAAAGTTACACTAAATAAAATACACGTAGAAAAGTTTCTGAATTAATTAATTAATGGTTTTAATTTGATTATTCAGGACATTAAGATCAAGTTAAGAACCGTTTCAGATATACGGTAAGAGATTCCTTCCAAACCTCTATTTTACCTTCGAGTTATGATTTATCTCTCTTTAAACCAATGAAATTATTATTTATATTTATGAAATTATTCTAAATTCTATGTATGTATTCCAAGCTCATGTATCTATACCAGATCATCATTCTTTGATGGGGAAATACATGTTTTAAAAAGGCCCCCTTCTCAATTCTTCCCAATAAACAAGCTCGATTCAGGGGAACTTTCCGATTCCATAACCATTTTAAAGTGCACTTCATAATATGTTTCAAGACACCATTATTTTTCTAAAATCACTCATTTTATCATGAAAAACTATCTTGGTTCATTTTTAGTTTTATGAAAACAAATATTCCTTTTTCGCTTAAAATGCTCTTTGATATTTTCCTTAAACCGCACTAAAATGTTTCATTTATAAAGTTTCTTAAAGACTCCTTTTACATGTTTCCACTTCAATTGGACATAAATTATCATGGTCCATTCCTATTTTACCTTATGAATGTAAATGTATTTTTTAATCCATTCTTTCATAGAAACATTTTTGATATGCTCATTAGTTATGTCATGTGACATGATTATGATACCCATTTGTTTCTATGGGCAACCCTTATGTTTATTCTTCATGTGGCACACATATTCATGAACATGTTATTATGGGTGTACCCAGATAGTGATCCAATGAATTGGGTAATGTTTAGTCTCATGATACATCATGTTGGGACATGGAGTGAACTCGATTCCTTTATGGGACTTTGTCCACCATGTCCATGTTTATGTCATGTTTTATGTTGTTTCCACATTCCTATGATTTCATGGTTATATGTTACCATGTTATACATGTTATTATTCCTTATATTTATTGATATTCCATGCCTTTATGTCATCATGTTATACTTTTTAACCCATGCACTCTATTTTATTCCCATTCTTATTCCCTTTCTGGGATTTTTAGATAATTCCTTTTGTTCAGGTATTCCTCAGGTTATCCTATGTAGATATAAGGTCTCAAATTGATCTAGGAGCTAATTATAAAGATTAAATAAAGTTTTTTTATTTTGGTTTCATGATTTTAATTCTGTACTAATCTTCCAAGACACTAAACTTTACGATCCTTGGCTTGTAATTTGATGTTTAATTATACTGAAAACAATGTAATAATATGTGTAAAAGTTTAGGGTCACTATAATTCAGGCTTGATTATTGGATCTTGATTTTAATTCTTGATCGGTCTGATGTGTTTAACATGGAAAAGTTGTTTGAATTCTAAATGAGTTTTAAGTGATTTATGGATTCTCTTGAGTTTTGGATAAAGGTGGTGGAAGAACCATAGCTACACCGCCATCTCACATGGTCCGGCCAACGATGTGGATCCCATGTGGATGGGTTTAATGACCCCACTAAACCCATTAGTGGTTTTTTATTTTGTTTCACTTTTTTTGACCTCATTTGATTCCTAAATCGCTCTAAAAGAGAATTCTTACTCGTTGGAGAGGGAATAAAGAGGGATTAGTATGTTTGGTGTTATTAAAGGTTATTTTACATGGAATTTTATATTATTACTTACACATAGTTTGGAATATTAAATTTTTGTTTGGAATAAAAATGTGTTTTTCATGTATTATAAGAACTATTTGGTTTTACTAGATTATTTTAAGGGGTATATTGTTTCTTAAAAGGAAGTTTTATAAAGTGGTTGATTTCACCAAAGGATTTAGGAAAATATTTTTGAAGGGACGTGAGTTCTTATGAAAACTAGTTGAAAGAAATCCATTTAATTTAGAAGTGAATTTAAATAGTAATAATTTTTTTAAGTGGGTTCTTTTTGGAACCTAAGTTACCCTCTATGTAGTTTCTTCACCTAATGTGAGAGCCATTCTCTTCCTTATTGAGGCATACTTGTGATTATTGCGTTTCTCATACTCTTATGGGATGTGTTGGATTGGTGACTTGGTACTGCAGTCTTTTAGAAGTCCCATTATGGTTTATGATGAGTTGGTAGCTTAGTATAGTGACATTTTGGTCCTTTGAGGGTGTGCTTATTTTTAGAGTTTAGATAAGCATTGTGGATGTCCGTGGTTAGTAGAATCAAGATTGTTTTGATAATGATCTCTTCTTTTGATCTGGCTATCTTTTTTATTTTTAGTGGTTAATGTAACCTTATAATTTACTCACATGACTAATGATGGCATATCTGTTTTGGTATGATCATTATCATGCTTGTGTTTTTTGGTTGTTTCACCATTTTAGATAAATTATAAATTATAGCGAGACCATAAAAGGTCTCTCTTTATCTTGATGAAATCCTAAGATAGGTGGTCATGTTTAGTTCATCCTTGGAGATGTTTAATATTTTTGGATAATTTTTCTCAATGAATATGGGGAGTTTGGACTTGTAGTTTGATGAAAGTTCATGTATTATAGTTTTATCATCACTTAGTCCTTATTATTTTCTTGAATCACCCACCTCACAAGTTAGGGTGTGTAAGCTTCTTTATTTGATTGACTTCTACATTTGGAATCTGCATGGTTTTTTGAATCATATAATGCTTCCCAAGAAACCATGGATTATGTTTTAGGGGTTTCACTAGCCTCTATATGGTTGACACATAGTTTAGTAAACTATGTGGCTAAACTGTGCGGTTCACCCAGAATTTTTAACTTTTGTGAATTTAAAAGTTTTCCTTTTTTGAATTTTTAATACCCGAAAACCCCATTCTTCTCCTCCCTTACACATCATATGATCCCATCTAAGGAACCCCCCTTGGTGTGACACCCCTTCTCTGATCTCCCCTCTTCTCAGACAATTCCAAGTGTGTTCTTCATGATTTGAGACCAAATATATGAGGTTAGAACTCATATTCCCTCTCTTTTTTTTCTCCCCTCACTTTATTATTCTCCATCAATATATTCCAATTTGGCCAAACCCTAGGGTATTTGACTAGATCATTCTCAATGATTTTATTGCTTCTTGGTTGTGCGATCCATCCTTCAGATCTTGTTTAGATCATATTCAATGATTTGGAAAATTCACCATCGATTAAAGGTATATTTTCCCATAAAATAACTTTTAATTCTAGAATTTTTGATTATTTGAGTTTTAAATTTTTTCTTTAATTTCTAAATGATAGTATTGTGTGTTTTCATTAAAAAATTTAAGACAGAAACTTGGTTTTCTCTTAGTTTCCATTAAAAGTGAATGTTTTTTTCCTATTTTAATGGATGGTTCAAATCTAATTTCACTTCAATCACACAATAAATTTTTGATATATTTATTGAATGAATATTTTAAAATTATATTGGGGTTTCTAAAAATATATTTATCCATTAATTTGAATTTATAAAAGATTTACCTGTACTTTAAGGGCGTGCTTGATTTAAAAATATCATTTGAATTGATTGAAAATATTTAATTCTTAGAAGCTATTGGAAACATGGTTTAAAATATTATTTTTGATTCTTTAAATTCAAAGGGAATAATTTCCTTAAGGTAATGTTTAGAGCCTTATGAAAATTTATATTATGAGTCATGAAACCCTTGTTTGCCCCTTGTGTTTCCTATCCCCCCTATTGGGGATATTTATTATTGTATTATTCTTGTTACTCTATTTTAAGATGTTATTTATTTATGTGATGGTTTTATGATATAAAAGGGTTTGTTTCATGGAAGGGAATTAGTGGAAAAATGATATATATGTTTTTATGTTCTATATATTGGGATGTGAAGCCTTGTTCAAAGCATCAAAAGTTCAGAGTATCACAAGATTAGAGCATAATAAGTTTATTTTGGTTAGAAGAAGGAAGATTAAATCGCTATGAAGGTATAAAAAAAGATATTCTCCAATGTTAGTAGGTCTATTAGAAGTTCAAATCTACTGATGGATCTATAGTGGAGCACTAGAAGGTCCGAAAGATCAACAAAGTTGATGGGTCACTAGGTTGGTAAACTTGATTAGTTAGTAATGTCTTACGATCTTAGTTTTTATGGGAGAAGGTTTAACTTATTTTATAGGTTGTGCTTCATATTTAAATATGTAGTAACTTTAGTGAAAATTGTGAAAAAATTGAAAAATTATGGTTCAACCTAGAATTTATTGGAAAGATAATAAGTTGGTGAGGATTACTTGTCTTTGTAATCTATTGATATAACCTATAATGTTCCAATTATGATAAAAGAAAGAAGTAGAGTGATTTCACCCATGCACGCACGACATTATCTGAAGCATGTTAAAACTTGGCATTCTTTCTCTATTTTTTTATTTTTGTCACATATTTTACCATTGAATATATTTTTGGTACTTTGATTATTTGTACTGAGTTGTGTGTGCGTGAATGAATTTGTGTGGTTAGTAGGGTATAATGACTACCTACTTTCGATACACTCAATCAAAGGGTAAGAAAACTTCTAGATATTCAGTTTCCCACTACACTATTACAATGCACTAATTTCCAATAGATCATTTAGTAATACTTTTGGTGATCCTATCAGTTATATATAAGATCAATTTTTTGGATGAACATTTACTTTCCTTAAAAAGTGTTATCAAATAGTACATGTTTCATGATTGATGTTCAACACAATAGTAAAAGTTCATGCATGGAATCAAATGATGTAAATACTTGGATAGTTAGATTTTATGGATTGGATTTTGGATTCTAGAAAATAAATATTGAAGACTATCTAATTCAGAAAGACTCAGAGTTTACCTTATTAGGAGTAAAGTTAGTGTTAATGGATAAAGTTAAATGAGAGTTATTGGATAGTAAAGGGGTTTCACTAGTGAGAATATATATTTCCATGAATTTTGTATTCAGTATTTGAGAGTAGAAGACTAAAACATATGTTTTTTTAAGATATTGATAGACATGTATGAAAAAATGATGGCTTTGATTTTTTTTCATGTTGTGACTATTTTTTTGGATTAAGGCTTTCAGAAGGAATACCTATGATAGATCATGTGATTGACTTCAACATTATTTGTGGGAAACCCCAACTAGAAAAAGTAACCTTTACTGATGATTTATTATATTTGATTCTTTTTTATTCACTTATGGAGAGCTAGGATGTAATGGTTACTACAATTAGTTACTTTAGTGAAAAAACCGCTATGGTGTTTGATGATATTAGGAATATAATACTCAATGAATAACTTAAAATATTCATGTCCAAATATATATTTTGGAAGTTTGGGGAAGTCTATATGGTGGATGGAGAAACCATAGAAGTTTTTACAAAAGGATATTTCAACATATGAAGGAAGAATTATGGATTCCTAAAACTATCAGATGTTCGCCGCATCTCTACAATTATGAGGAATCATATTTACATTAGGTAATTGGATAATGCTGTCTATGTAACTAGATATGAAAATGGGGTATGTAAGGTTACCCAGGGATCCATAGTGATTGGAAAAGGTGTAAATTATGGTAACCTTTACATGGCAAAAAAATTAGATAGTAGTGTAGTTATCAGAAGTACAACTTATGATGATCCACAAGTATGGAACTAAAGGTTTAGTAACATATTTGAAAAAAAATTAAAAATTATGAAGACCAAGGGAATATCGAAGCTCGATCATAGAGAAATTGTAAAGTTTTAAAGTTGTGTGTTGTTAAAGTAGAATAAAGTGTCTTTTAACTTATATGGTTGAAAAATAGGGACACAAAGTTGGAGATGGAACACTTAGATGTTTGGGTACCTATCCCTATTAAATCCTATGGTGGTTGCCTTTATATTTATACTTTAATTGATGATTATAAAGTAAAGTACCTATTTAATTATTGAAGCACAAGTTTGATGTATTTTAGGTGTTTATTTAGTGGAAATCATTGGCATAAAGTTAATTCAACTGAAAGTTGAAATAAATTTGAATAAATAATGGTAGTGAGTATACTATATGAAACTCCTAAAATTTATGCAAGAAGGAAGGAATAAGGCATGAGAATATGGATCCAAAAACTCTAAATAATAATAGAGTAGGTATAAGTCCCTAGATTTAAACATTACATAATCTTGAGTTTTAGTCAAGAATTTACTTTCTTTCACATTGAGGATCTTTTCAGGTTTAGAGTTTTAGAGAATTAGACCATCATTCATACATAACACCCCACATTCATATAAAGTAGATACTACTAAAACACTTTCCATTTTTTCCAAAATATAAAACTTTTAAAATAAAACGTGATTTCTTTTTTCTTGAAAAATATTCATAACCATCAAATTGAATTCCTCCTTTCCCTTACCCATCCTTATACCCAGTGAAAAACATTGTAAAACTTGTGATGAGAAAAAAAACTCATAAAGTGACATTAAAAATAAAGAAATAAATAAACCGTTAGTCCATGAATACTTATAAACCCATGAATTTGTTTTCACAAAGTTATACTTTTCACCCATAAAACATTAGATATTTAGCTTACCTCATGAAATCATAAGATTCCTTTTAAAAATCCATAGAAAACATAAATCATAATGGTAACTTTTGGAATAAATTCCATATTACTCTTACATTCATTGTAGCTATCACAACTATATAGAGAGGAACCTCTATTGGTTACATTTGGAATACTCCCCACATTATATTCCCTTAATCTCTTAGGAGAAACCCTACCGATTAACTCTGTCTCATTACCCAATGCATTGAAGAGCTATAATGAGCTCACATACCCTCAATTTATCATGGAACCACCCATACTCATAAAAAATGATCAAGAACCATAACCTAAGAACAATAGATAAATCATGAATAAAATAAAAAAAATTTCCACTTTGAAATCACTTTTCATTTTTACAAAGCCATGAACTCATAAATGAAAACAATTTATTTGAAAATAAAATCATAAACTTGTAAAGTAAGAATCAAAACGTTAAATCAATATGAAAATAGGAAAATCAGTTCATGTAGTATAAGTAAAAAAACACCCCTTTTGACTTTTGTAAAATAGTTGAAAGAGTAACTTTAAAAGAGGTTTTTAAAAGAAAGACCCTTACCTTGAGTCTGAATCATCATGTATAATATTTATATTATTGAATAATAAACTTAGGTTAATTATTTAATTTCTTTATAACTTTTTGAAAGTTTATTATTCTTTTTAAATCACTTATTATCATGTTACTTAATTATTTATTTTTATAATGAATGTTTTGTCGATATTCGGTACTTGAGTCCAAAATGACTTTGGTATGATGTAAATAGAAAAAGTGGAAATAGTAAATAATCTCTAGAATAATAATCATGAAATTATTATCATTTTTAAACATTAATTATAATTTTAAATCAAACCATTAATTATGGTTATGAAAAATTAACTACGTTATAATCATGGAGACGGTAGGTCGTACGTACGCCTGAGTAATGTTTCCATTTTTAAATGATCATTATGGAAAGAAGGTAATTATTATTTTATATTTTCAGAATGATCATAATATAATCAATAAAATATTAACCATTTAAATATACTTATATATATCATCCATGTGATGTGGTGATGAGAAACGAATCACATCGTTTCGTGGAGGTGATAGTTCATACGTATGCACGAACAACGTTATAATTTTTATGTGCATGGAAAGATAAGAATGTAAATGATATATTATTATTTAATAATGATAAATATTTCATTAATATCATATATAAACATTAATTCCTTCATTATAACCATTCTTGAGAGACAATGATGGAAAATGAATTATATTGGTTCACGAGGCGGTAGTCCGCTATACACACAAACGAACAATTCATTTCCCATTTGATGAAATTAGAGATAGATTTAGGTGATAATATTATCATAATAACATATAAATATATTTATTATACACGATTTATTATTTCATCCTGGTTGAAGAATATTTGAAGGAAGTGGAAGAATAAATAAAACATAAACACTTAATTAAAAATGATACCTCTCATTCGGACGACCTCCTTTGATTAACAAATTAACACCTTTAAGGAGGGTGTTATGACTAAAATAAGGTCTCTAGAATCTGGGTAGTAATTATAATAAGATATTTGGTCAGATTTTGATAGAACCAAATAGGTTTTGAAGTATATTTAAATGAGAAGAAGGAGTACCCTTTTATAAGAGAGGGGAGAGACACTCTTGGAATTATTCAAATTATTAAATTAATATAAATTAATTTTCTATTAAAAATATTTATAAAGTGATTTATTTCGAATATAGGATGATTATGGGTTGAAATAAATTCATACAATGAAAATTAGACAAGTTTTGGTTATTTTTTTAATCCTTATCTTTTTGTTTTAACCCCCCCGAATGGCCCGAAGGCCTTCATTTTTATTGATTTTTGATAACCCCCATTTCAAGGGATGAGGGGGAACCCTTATAAGGCCCATAGGCTCAGATATTACATGGCCCATAGGCTTAGGATATTACATGACCCAAAGGTCTTAGAAAATTCAACCAGACTATCTATAAGGAACTGCCCCTCCCCAGCATCTGCATCATGATAGTAGCTCTCTCCCTTCGCATGACCATCTGGCTAGGCTTCCCATGCAAGCACAGGCTGGTCCCGATGGCATAACCATACCCTCTCATTCTGAAAAATCCATTTGGCTCTATTCTAGTGAGTGCACCTGCTCTAAATCCTCTTCTGGGGCTGCTCTTTTTTTTGTAGTGTGTCTGGGGCAACTGCATGTGGCCCGAAGGCCTTGAGGTGGCCCGAAGGCCTTAAAGGTGGCTCGAAATCCCTACTGACCTGAAGTCCTGGGTGGTCCAAAAGACTTAAGGACTCCATGCCCAAACTGGTGGCCCAATGTGAATAGTTCCAGCTACAATAGTACCGAACAATACCTGCTATAGTAACTACTACAAGTTGCCTACTACAGTACTCACACAATGTACAGTTCTGCTACAGTACCTGTATAGTGTACAGTTCTGCTATAGTACTTCTACAGTACTACTACAGTACTGCTACAGTACCCAAAAATATACCTCTACCTTATTTAACCCTTTTAACTCTTACGGTGATATCATGTAATTTTCACTTTGAGGGTTAATATAATTACTATAAAATGAAAAACGACCAATAATTTTTTTAAGACATATAATAATAATTTGGATGAAATTGATATTTTTATAAATTTTATATCATTTAATAAAATATTATTTATTTTAAAATACCATTAATGTCAATTTTGACACTATTCATTACTTGACTTTTTAAAAATATCATAACAATAAGATAAATTCAAACCAATACTTCTAAAAAATCACTAACATGTCAAATGCATCTAAAAAATCAGTGTATGACATTAATCTTCTCAAATTATACTTATTTTATTATTTTTAATATCATTTATTTAATATTTCCTTTAGTTAAATGATTTCTGCATAATCATTGTGCAAGCCTTTAATTTAATTATTTATCTCTTAAAAATTAAAAATAAATTATCATGATAAATATAAAAGTTTTATCTTTAAAAATAATATTTAAAGTCTAATATATCCCCTATATAACCACATATTGAAAATATTTCACTTGTTAAAAACAAAAGTGTGAAAAATTGATTTTTCTTTAAATATAATATTATAAATGTCATAATATCATCCAAGTAGCTTTCAAAGGTTATAATTTCATACCAATTATGTATTTTCTCAACAAACACTCATAAAATGAAATTAGGACAAGTTTTAGGGTAATTTTATAATATTCATAATATTATTTTTACCCTTAATTACCCATTTCACCTTTAACCGTGTTAATAAAAACAATTACTAAAGTTACTATTCATATTGTCCAAAAATAAAAGGGACCTATTTAATAAATTTATACCTTATAATTAAAAATATTGAATCCATTTTTAAGGATTCAAAACATATAAATTGCAGAAATTAATTAAAAATTAATCCCATTGACAGAATGAGAAAATGGGTTTTTAAAGTAAAAACCTTCAAAAGATTGAAATGTTTTTATATCCAAAATCAATTTGAAATTGATTAAAATGACCTAAATTATATTAAATGATAAAAAATTGATCTAATTATAAGATGTATTAAAATTTTAATTCAACACTCAATTATTTAGGTAAAGAAATCATTTTCAATTAAAAATGCAATATTTTTTTTCACTATTCATCAAAATATGAAATTTATCATAAAAATACCAAAAATTCAACCAAATTAAATTTTTATATTATTATTTCAAATAATAAGTTTATTTTTTCAAATATAATTTATAAAAGTCACAAAAACTATATTTAAAACAGGTGTGCCATCAAAAGGTGATAAAACTATTTTTTAGAAAAATTCATTTTTTAACCATAAAACTAAATTTATTATATATGATATTGAAAATATTGTATCTTTTAATTAATATATAATTTATAAATATTAATGAATATGGAAATTACTTATTCTATCATTATCTGTTTTGTTACATTTTTACGCCTTTTGGAAATTGCGTCCTCACAATTTTATTCACTTGTTAAATAAGAGGGATACATTTCCCTCATAGAATTTTTAGATTCCCATATCGACTCTTAAACCCATATGGTTTTTCAAAAAAACCTTAATCTTAAAAATCAACTTATTCTGCAACACCAGCTCTCTACTGTTAAGAACCTGAACTGATTGTTCATTATTAGAAATATTCTCTTCCAACTGAACTACTTATGGACTCAAAACATGAGATGAATCCGACATATAATTTATTAACATTGAAACTATTGAAATGGTGGGTTCCCTAGACCCAACAATTCAGTGATTTTGATTACCATATCATATATACATATATCTATACATGATGTTTTCTAAACATTATAGTGTATACTTTTCCGCATCCACTATTTAATGATAATGTACATAGATTAATTGTCGCATTGAAAGGTTATAGTAGATCCCAGAAAATAATGAGAACCTTGAGATACCATGAAATTAATCTTAAATATATATTCTATGGTCTAGATACATATTACTGATTATACATATTAGATGTTTAACTATTAGGTGATGGGGTATCATAAGCATTGAGACTTCTCATGAAGTTCATACTTGGCGATCTTGAATATCGAGATCATGAGGACATACCCACTAATAGAAACACCAAATGTTTCAGGTGTCATTGGATGTTCCTATCTACAATCTTGTATAATGGTAACCTGACTTGAGATCATTACCAATATATGACATTTTATTGCATACTTTGATGCAAGATGAAAACCATGATATTGAAATCGTGGCAAGGTAGTTTGTGTTGGGAACGTCATCAGTGGCATGACATTGGTTGAATGGTCAAGAAAGGATTTGTTTCTTTTGGGTTATGGAAGTAATATATCTCAGGTCATGTTGATTATGATGGTAGTACATTCATAATACCATGGAAATAAAATTCAAGAGTAAATCCATCCAGTTCAATCAACAAATAATAAAGCAAGAAAAGGATGATGACATGTGAGTGCGTCATGCTTTATGAGATATTAAAGACAAAGAGATTATATTAAACAGTATGTGTTCGTAGGTTGGTTGTCACTACTGTGACAATCCTTATCTATTTAAGGTCCATAATGAGTTTCTAGATCTCTCTCTTGGTTTATGAATACTATTCACTTCTATCGAGATAAGGGCATAGACACACAATATCGTATTTGAGAATTTTCTCTATTTAGTTGAATAGGAATTTTGGACATAGTGGGACCCATAAATGGGGTCTAAGATTTGTCCAAGGTTAAATGATAACCAATTAAATAAATAAATTTATATTATTAAAGTTATGAATAATGGGTATTGAATTTATTTATTAATTATATTTACATGTTTAAGTTAATATATGAAAAATATTATTTGAAAAGATATTAATATATTCAAGGTTTAATTAATATTTGCAGGAGTAAGATCCGATTTAATGGATCAGGTATTATCATGTAATATATTTATTATATTACATATTAGTGATAATAATAATAAATAATATTTATGGCTCAGTTTAGTAGTCAAAATATTTTTTATATAGTGTGATTAATTGTTCGGGGGTCGGGCCGACATTTCTAGGTAATTTCATTTCACATTATAAATGGAGGAGAAGATGGTGTTTCCAAGGACTATTCATGCCCCTATCTCTAATCCTCTCTCTACTCCTCTCTCCCATGTTCTAGAGAGAGATTCTCTAGAACCAGGATCTCAAATCAAGCTCTATATTAAGCATCACAAGAAGAGTGATGTAGTGATCGTCAGAGTGTAAAAGGAATCGTCAGAACTTTGTGCTAGCACATGGTTTTTGATGATCAACACTCTCATAGATTTTTGAAGCATGTGTGGATGATTTAGAGAAATTAGGCTTCAGATTCTTCAAGAAGTGATCGCCAATGATGAGAAGACGTCATGCATGAATTCAGATTTAAACCAAGTATTTTACAGTTTAATTTTGTGATTAACTTCTTTTACGCATGATCCTAAGGAGGTCATTAGGCAGTGATTCCTAGACATCAACAAGTTCATGTAGTTCCTCAGTGAAAATTTTAAAATCCCATTATTTGGGGCTTCTGCTGCGTGCCCAGTTCCTTCAGAAACATGAAATATGTTGTGCACTTGGGATAAACTCAGAGGAAAAGCACCTCGACAGGAAATTGAACCAAATTTATCTAGTATTTCATAGAGTCCAATGAATCATGGACTCAACTTCCCCTTCTTACCAAAACACATCACAATTTTCCATGGAGAAACTTTGATAAATACATGATCACCTACCTCAAAAGAAAGATCCTTCCTCTGGTTATCCTCATAACTTTTCTGCCTGCTCTGGGATGTCCTCATGTTTCGCTAAATCAAATGAACTTTATTTACTATTTCCTCTACCAATTATGGTTCCATAAACTTTATTTCTCCTAATTCATCCCAAAATTCTGGAGTTCGATTCCACTATCCATATAATGCCTCAAATAGTTCCATCTGTATACTAGAATGAAAAATGTTATTATAAGAAAACTCAACCAAATAAAGACGTTGATCCCAAATTTCCTAGTAATACATTGAACAAGCATGTAGCATATCCTCCAAGGTATGATTTTTTTGTTCTGACTACCCATTTTATTGAAGATAAAAAGCTGTACTAAAATTTAATTTAGTACCCAATGAATTTTGAAGGATTTTCCAAAATTTAGAAGTGAACCTGGGATCACAATCAGGTACAATGGAGGGAGAAACTCCATGTAACCTGAATATCTCTTTAATATACATATGAGAAAGTTGATCTAGATATAGAGTGTCTCGAATAGGAATAAAATATGTAGATTTAGTCAATCGATCAATAATAACCCATATTATATTATTACCTCAAGAAGTATTTGGTAATCTCACTACAAAATCCATGGAAATATTTTTCTATTTCTACTCTGGCACTGGAAAAGGATGAAGCATCCCTTTTGGAAGCTATCATTATACTTTAACCTACTGATAATTAAAACACTTCACATTAAAGTAATAAATATCTATTTTCATTGCATCCCACCAGTAATATTTTTGAAGGCCTTTTTACATCTTAGTTCTGCCAAGATGAACTAAAAATAGAGAACTGTGAGATTCACATAATAAATCTTTATTCAACTATGACTCACATGGGACATATAATCTCTTCCCAAATATCAACAAAAACAAAATATTTATCAATTTTAAATTCACGCAACTTATCATTTTTAACCAATTATACATTTTTCTGCAAATAATGGTCTTCCTTATACGCTTCCTTAATTCTGCCTGATAGACACGATTGCATTGACACATAAAACAAAATAGAGAAATTTCCTACACCAATAAATTCCAAGCAAAAATTTACCAAATCATTAACCAAAGGGTCATGTTCCAAATGTAACATGGTTTATATAACATTACATTTTTGACTCAATGAATCATCCATTTTGTTTGCTTTTCCAGGATGGTAATCAATTGGGAAATCATAATCCTTGATTAGTTGTGGCCATCTTCTCTATCTCATGTTAAATTATTTATGAGTGAATATATACTTAAAAAATTTTATGGTCAGTATATATTTTACATTTTACTCCATACAAATGATGTCTCCTAATTTTTAATTCAAAAACAACAGAAGTTAATTCCAAATCATTTGTAGGGTAATTTAACTCATAAGGTTTCAATTGACATGAATAATAAGAAATTACTTAATAATTATTCATTATGAAACAACCAATTCCTTTCAATAAATCATCTCTTTAGATGTCACATTAACCACTTCTAAAAGGTAAGTCTATAATTGGAGCATTAACCAATTTTATTTTCAATTATTGAAAATAATCATCACATTATTTTTTACAGATGAACTTAAATACTTTTTGAGTTAACTTAGTTAGTGAGCTGGATAACCATGAAAAGTTGTTAACAAACCTCTGGTAATAGATTTTTAAACCAAGAAAACTATGAATCTTGGTTATATTTGTGGGTCTCGACCATTCTTCAACAACTTTCGTTTTAGCAGGATAAATAGTTATGCCATCTTTAGAAACAGTGTGACCAAGGAATGAAATTTTTTGGAACCAAAATTCATACTTTCTAAATTTACCATACAACTTATTTTCTTATAAGGTTTTTAAAACAACCCTTAGATGTATTTTATACTCCTCTATAATTTTAGATTATACCAAAATTTCATCAATAAACACAATAGAAAACTTATCTTATAACTCATGAAATATTCTATTTATAATATCCATGAATACAACAGGTGCATTAGTTAATCCAAATAGCATAACTAAAAATTCATAATGGACTTATCTAGTTCGAAATGAAGTCTTAAAAATGTATTCTTCCTTTACTTTCAACTGATGGTACCTCGATCTTAGATGAACCTTTAAAAAATATTGTGTTCCCTATAACTGATCAAAAAAATCATTAATATGAGGAAAATGAAACTTTTTATTAACAATGATGTTAATAAAGGCTATATAATCAATGGAAAGTCTCATTGAACCATCTTTATTTTTAATAAAAAAGATAGGAGAACCCCATGGTGAAGTTATAGGTTGGACGAAACCATTATCTAATAACTCCTTCAATTTGTTTTTCAACTATAAAAGTTTCACTTGAGCCATTTGACAAGGGATTTTTGAAATTGGCTTAGCATTAGAAACTAAGTCAATAGTAAATTCAACTTCCCAATTATGTATAATACCAAGAAACTCATTACATAAAATATCAAGATACTCATTTACCATTGAAACATCATTAATCTGAACTATTCCTTTTTTTCAACAATATGTGAAAGATAACATCCATTTTCATATTTTAATATTTATTTAGATTCTTGATATATTATCAATGATATGAATTCATTATTTTACACAAACTTAAACTCTTTATGAATAGAAAATTCTTTAGATCTATAATATATCTTAGCATGGTAAATAGAAAAACAATCCATACCAAGAATAACATCAAACTATAATAGAGAAAAAACAACAAGGTTTGTAGGTAAATTATTTCCACAGACAATGATTGGAAGATTCTTATAATTTATTTTTTCCTTAATGTTTCCCTTAGGTGTTTTTACCATAAGTTCTGGTTTCATTTCTTGAGGTGGAATTTCTAATTTACCAGAAAATTTCATAGAAATGAAATAATGTGTAGACCCTAAATGAAACAACACATTAGTATAATCTGAATAAATGAACAATGTACCTGATACCACTTCATTTGATGGCCCAACATATTATGAAGTTATTGCAAAGTATTTCACCACACCTTTCTTCTTATAGTCTAGCTTCTTCCTATCATTTGGGTTCCTCTTCGGATACTCATTTGTATAATGAACCATCTTTGTAATGACCCAAAAAATGTACTTCTTTTTATTTGTGGATATCTTTCCTCCCAATAACTTTTTATTATGTTTTACAATAGAAGGACATATAATTACTTTTTATTTAATAAGAACAATATACATCATGCCTAAATTTGGATTAGTAAAACTATGAATAATAATGGGATATACAAATTTAAGAATAGATTTTCTTAATAAAATATATGTTTAATTGAGACAAATTTTATAAATTGATTTTAGAATTAAAAAATTTTACTTATCAGAGATTTCTCATACTTAGAGAATTATTATGGTAAAATAAACATCATTTTTGAATTTCAAATGTCAAAATTAATCTAGGGTGATTTTTTTTGTAGTTTTCTAAGAAGTTTCAATTTTTTTGATGAACAATATTTTTTGAATAATATTTTTTTTGATGAATAGTATTTTTTTAAAAATAATTATTAAATAATTTATTCTATGAAATGATTTTTGAAAAATGGTCATACATAGTTACGTTCAGTAAGATAATTAGACTGATAAGATCAACTTAATTTTTTATTGAATAGTAACTTTGGAATAGTAATGTTACCCTTATGAATAGTAAGATGAACAATGGAATAATAACCTCACCTAATGAAGTATAAATATATTTTAGTCATCTTAAACGGTAATGTGATATAATTATATCATAGTATAAGTAAATAAATGTTTTAGAAATTATTAGTTAAATATTAATATTTTATTTATTTAATTTAATTTAAAATGAAATTATTTTTTTTAAAATGGAGTTTATTTTTTATTTCTACACATCAAAAAATGTTTAGGGTGATTTTTTGGGATTTTTTTGAAATAGTTGAATTTGGGATGAATAGTAAAAATATAGTTATGAGTTTTCAATATGTTTAATAACAACATAACTATGTAATAACGATGTAATGAGTAAGATAAGATGCTGGTCGACTCTTTTGGATTAAAATATGATATGAGATGTCCCAAGTTTCCAATACCATGGGCTAGCCCATGGTTTTGCAAATACCACTAATGCGGTGTCCTTTAAAATTAATAAAAAACTCCCTCTCTTTTACTATATATACCCACCCATTACTTCATTTACTTTCATTAAAAAATCATTCCCCTCAAATATATGATATTATTAACTCCCAAGGAGTCCTCCCAATGTGTCCTCAAGCCCTCAAGGTCCCGATCTTAGAGTTTTAGAAGTTACTCTTGAAGGTAAGAGAATTCTCAACTTCTCTTTTCCTTTAAAGTTATCTTTTATGTGGTATGTATTTAAAATTTCCATAACATGTTCTTATTTTCATTTTATTATATCCCTATACTATATTATGATTCATTTATGAATGGTATACTCTTTCCCCCTCTCTTTTTAATGTTTTCTAAAACTGTGTTTCATAGTCGTTATGCTGCAGAATTTTTGTCTCAAAATCTCCCTCTTTTTCACAAGAAATGATTTTATTTTATTTATGTGAATACCCAAACCTCTTTCATTTTCATAAAATTAATAAATAAATAATTTTTTTATTTGATTCTTTAATTGACATACATAAAACCCCCATTCCATTTTCATGGGTTATAAATGGTATAATGATAATGTTTTTAAGCACTTTTTAAAAAGCCATGATTTTGATATGAAACCCATTTCTTTTATTCTATATGGGTTATTTATGTAATGTTTTATTATTATCTATGTGGATCACATGAAAATAAATAAATATTAAGGGTGCACCTTGATTGCGCTCCAATGCATTGGGTAAATAAATTAATCTCTAGAGATGACAAGTTTACGATACCTTGGTAATTTTTTATGACACCTTGGGGATGGACCTTGGTGATATGCTTATGAATGTCTACATTAAATGTTGTAACCACATTTTCATGTTATGATTCAAGATATTATTATTATAAAATGATAAATTATCATTCCTTTATGATATTCCTCATGTGATTATTGATGTATGTCCCTAGGTTATGAGATGCAATAAGTGTACTTAGGATGAACCTTGAAGAATCATTTCATGTGGAATAGAAGAATGTTTTAAGTTTTCATGTATTATGAACCTTATTTCTAAGACACTAAACTTTAAAATATACTCTGTTTGTAAAATTTCATGTAAAGTTATGCAATAAAAGGCGGTATTCCATAGTTGGTATTAGAGGACGGTTTAGTTATTTGTGGAAATTAGGATTTGAAAACTTTAGGAAGAACATTATAGAAAATTTTAAATATAGGAAAAATTCCTGATATTTTGGTGAAATATTAAGTAAGTGGTTTCCAAAAAAATCAATCCTGGTCTAGATATGAATAAGTGGATGTAGCTATGACACATATGTATCTAGGGGAACAACATGAAAACACCGCTTTGAGCTAGACTTGAACGAGAATTGGTGCATGACAACGGGCCTTGCTGCACTCCTGGTTTGACACTCCCAGGGGATATGTTTAGTTAATCACAGGCTTTTTATGAATCATTATTAAGGATTTATAGAAAATTTTATTGTTTTTAAAAAATAATATTTTTTAATCATGATTTTTTAAGACATAAAATTACTTTATAATTATAAGATTCATAATAGTAACAAATTTCTAATAAGAGAAAATTGCAAGGATGTAATTTCTTTAAGGGGGAAGAATGTAACGACCCAAAAAATGTTCTTATTTTATTTATGGATCTCTTTCCTCACAATAACTTTTTATTATGTTTTACAATAGAATCATATATAATTAATTTTTATTTAATGATACATCATGCATAAATTTGTATTAGTACAACTATGAAAAATAATAGGATATAAACATTTAAGAATATATTTTCTTAATAAAATATATGTTTAATTGAGGAAACTTTTATAAATTGATTTTAGAAGTAATTTTTTTAATTATTAGTGATTTCTCATACTTAGAGAATTATTATGGTAAAATAAACATCATTTTTGAATTTGAAATGTCAAAACTAATCTAGGGTTAATTTTTAGTAGTTTTCTAAGAAGTTTTAAATTTTTTATGAATAATATTTTATGAATAGTATTTTTTTTTAATGAATAGTAATTTTTTTAAAAATAATTGTTAAATAATTTATTTTGTAAAATGATTTTCGAAAAACAGACATACATAGTTGTGTTCAGTAAGATAATTAGAGTCTGATAAGATCAACTTAATTTTTTAGTGAATAATAACTTTGGAATAGTAATATTACCCTATTAATAGTAATATGAACAATGGGATAATAACCTCACCTAAGGAAATATAAATATATTTTAGTCATCTTAAATTCTAATGTGATATAATTATATCATAGTATAAGTAAATAAATGTTTTAGAAATTATTAGTTAAGTATTAGTATTTTATTTATTTAATTTAATTTAAAATGAAAATATTTTTTATAAAATGGAGTTTATTTTTGAATTCTTCACATTGAAAAATGGTTAGGGTGCTTTTTTTGGGTTTTTTCTGAAATAGTTTAATTTTTAATGAATAGTAAAACTACAGTTTTAAGTTTTCAGTATGTTAATGACATCATAACTAAGTAAAAATGATGTAATAATAAAGATAAGATGATGGTAAACTTTTTTATATTAAAATATGATATTAGGTGTTCCAAGTGGCCAATACCATGGGAAAATACCATGGGTAAGCCCATGATTTTGCAAATGCCACTAATGAAGTGTCTTTTGAAATTAATAAAAAACTCTTTCTCTTTTACTATAATTACCCACCCATTCCTTCATTTCAATCAATTCCAAAAATAATTCCACTAGAATCTATGATAGTATAACCACCCAAAGAGTCCTCCCAAGGTTTACTCATTCCCTCAAGGTCCTAATCTTAGAGTTTTAGAAGTTACTCTTCAAGGTAAGAGAATTATCAACTTCTCTTTTCCTTTCAAGTTCTCTTTTATGTGGTATGTATTTCAAATTTCCATACCAGGTACTTATTTCCATTTTATTCTATCCCTATAATATATTATGAGTCATTTATGAATGTTAAACCCTTTCCTCTTATATTTTTAATGTTATCTAAAACCATGTTTCATAGCCATTATGCTGTAGAATTTTCATCTCAAAATCTCCCTCTTTTTCACAAGAAATGCTTTTATTTTCATTATGTGAATACCCAAAACTCTTTCATTTTAAGGCTATTCATAAAGAAATAAAAATTATTTATTTGATTTTGTAATTGACATATATAAAACCCTCATTCCATTTTTGTGGGTTATAAATGACATAATGATCATGCTTTTAAGCACTTTTTAAAACAATATGATTTTTATATGAAAACCATTTCTTTCATTATTCATGGATTATTTATGAAATGTTAGATTATTATCTATGTGGTTCACATAAAAGTAAAGACATATTAAGGGTGCACCCTGATAGCGCTTGATAGAGCTAATATTTTCCACATTTTTTATATGCATTTCAATTGTTTTAATCCTCCCAAATTATCAATTTGAGCTTATATGAATCAATTTTAGATTTATGATGTGTTTTGGAAAAAATGGTGAAAAGTGCTTAATTCTGGATTTTTGACAGATTTTTACATCTAGGGTATTTTAGTCATTTCTTGAAAACTATAATTCCAAATTGAGTGATTATTTTTTAGAATCCTTATTTTATTTTCTTCTACTTTATCTTCTGGACTAGGGGATGATTCGAGAATCTAGAGGCCTTAAAAAATAAATTAAGTTGAAACATTTTCTGGGAAAATAATGTGGGCCCCACCACCGTAATGGAATCCTATATTGTCCTACACACCTCCATGGAGGTGATTCCACTTAGAAAAGAACAATGGAACATTGGAACATTTCTAAAATTAATTCAATGAAGTTTTGAAGTCATTAAGGTTGTCATTGGATGTTATAATTTGGGAGGAAGCTTCCTAAAACCTTTGTCTAGAAAAAGTAACACTAAATAAAAAATTCATAACTCCTGAATCCACTGGACAAATAAGCTGAAATTTTGAGAGGAGACTCGTAGGAAAATGGGAAACAACTTTTATGCAGGGGTCTAGGCGTGAATTTTCCATTTAATGGGACCAAAACGGATCAACATTCAGAGTATATAAATATGCATATAAAAGGAGAGGAGCTCCTACATATCAAATCATTCCATTCCATCCCCACACCATCCATGGAACCAAGGATAGGATGACAAGGTCCATTTAGGATTTCTATTTTCTTTTATTTTCTTTTTTTGTTTTCTTTTCTCATGTAATGCATTCATATTTTTTATATTAAAGTATTTCCCTTTCCTTCTTCCATCCTTCTTTTTCTTCAAACTCTAATTCTCACTCTCTCTCTTTGATCTTTCCATCGTGATCTCTTTTCACTTTGACAGGGAAAGTGAATAACTCAAGGCTTGGACCTAGTGGAGGTTTCACAGTGTTCTTCATTACTTCACTTCATATTGAAAATGTTTAAAATCTATTTGTGGTGGAGTTGGGAATATTGCATGGGTGTAGCAGTCATCCACCACAACACTATTTCTAAATCCATTTATTTTCCTTTATTAATCATTTTCCCTCTCTTATATTAGGAAAAACCATCATACGGTAGAGTTTTGGTTGATATAAGGGATGAAACAACATATAGTGGAACCGTGTCTTGTAGGAATAACATTCTCAGTTGAGGGGTTACCCTACTTGACTACCAGAGGAGGTGTGGTTTGGTGTGCCAGACGCATGCTAAAATCACACACTCAATAAATCAATGGATATTAATTCATTAATGAGGTTTCAATAAATAAATTATCAAATTGAATTTAAATAATAAATAAATAATTAATGAATCCATGTTATCAAACCATGGTTCAAGACCTTTCAATCACCACATGGTAATATAAGGCCCCAGCCTTAAACCTTACTTAATCTTGAGTTATTACAAGATTACACATTGAGGATCTTTTCATGTTTAGAGTTTTAGAGAATTAGATCATAAAACTTGCATTACATTCCACATATAAACAAAGTGGTTACATAAAGATAGTATTCTTCATTCCCATCAATGGAAACATATTTAAAATAAAACATGGATTCATTCTTGACACTTCCTTGACACTATCATCATATCATGTACCTTTCCCTTGACCTGTGAAAAACATTTCAAAAAACTTGGGATGAGCATAAAAATCTCAGTAAGGGATATAAAAATATGGAAAGGAAACATGGGTACATATATACATAAGGATGAGATCATACTTTACCCATAAAACATAAGCACTTTAACATACCTCATCAAATCATGAATAAATTATAGAAATCATAAGACATAAAGGTAACTTGAGGCATTCATAACATTCTTACGTAGGGAGTAACCCTCTTGGTTACGTTTGGAATACCCATCACAGTATATTACCTAAATCTCTTCGGATAAACCTTAACGTTTCACTCCTTCGCGTTACCCAATGCATTGGAGAGCTATATCAGGCTCAACCGCCCTTAGTTTATCACAGAACCACCCATCTTCATAATAATTCCCAAGAACCATAACATAATCGTATCACATAAAACATGCATAAAGGAAACATAAAATTTCCACATTTAAATCACAAGATATCAATACAACACAAAAAAAAACATTGTGAAAACCATTTTCAATACCAAAATAAAAGAAAAGTAAAACATGATATTTATTTTTCTTTTAAAAAGAAGGTATGGCTTATAAAGGAAGCCGAAGCTCAAATAATAGTCACGACGGCGGAGAATTCGTTGTCGCCGCATACGTACGACAAAAACATTCCCTTTTGTCGTTTAGTAAACGCTTCGTATAAAAAAGATTCCTTTTGAATAAACATAAAATTCAAAGGGGTTTATACACCATATAAAAGAAAGTTGTGTATAAAATAAAATATGCCTCAATGAAAGGAGATTGAGAGGAAGTCCCATACCTCGTATCCGACTTGACCCGACCATCCTTTAATCTCATGAATAATAAACTTGAGTTAATCCCTACTTGCTTATGAACCTTTTTCAAGTTCATTATTCCTTTTATACCATGTTATGAACATCATGTAATCATTTAAGTTAATAATGTTCATTTTGTCGGTATTTGGTTCTTAAGTCAAAAATAGACTTCTTATACTTACATGTTGTTAATTTGGTCAAAGGTTCGTTATATCCAGAATGATATTAATGATTTGGATAACATATATATCATATATATTCATCATATACACGTATTTACAATATTACATCACATTTAGAGGTAAGAAATGAAATGCACCGTTCATGGAGACGGTAAGCCGTACGTACGCATGAACGCTACTTCCATTTCTATTTCGTATTTTTTGGAATGGAATCATAATTATATAAGAGTATATTATAATTCCAGTATAATAACATATATAATATCATTAACTTTATCCTTTACACATCCCACATATGGTATTAACGAATCAAATCACTTTCAGGGGGCGGTAGTCCGCACTTCCTAAAATGAAGATATCGTGTTTACCCATAATGGAAACCATAAAGGTATGCCCAAAATGAAAAAAACAGAAGCTTAAGGAAAACATAAACATATTATATATCATATATAAAAATAGTGACATCATAATGGCCACCTTTGAAGGTGTTAAATGAGTATTGAACAATCATCGTTTCGGGAGGCAGAATTTCGCCATCCACGGAAACCGTATGTTCTTTAACCATTTTATGTAGTTGTGTGAGAGTTTAGCTCAAATAAATATTATAAAAACATCCTAGTATATTGAAGATACTGGTGTTGTTACAAAATAAGTAAATAAAAAGAGTTTAGGGAGTTGGAGAAGCAAAATAAAACAAATGAACATGAGAGAATGAATTACCTTTAAAAGTGTAACTCCTTTTGATTTGAGCCTAAAGGCTTCCTTTTAAAGGATTCTGCCCAAAGGGAATCCTCTAGGATGAGGATAGGGACGTGTAGAGAGTAAATGGGCAGGGGTTGGCCGAGAAAAAGACTTGAGGAGTGTGTGAAATGAGGTAGAGGTGGGGGCCTTTTATAAGAGGAGAGGAGGGGCACTTTTGGAAAGTAAAGATAAGTTACTTTATTTTAAAAAGAGTTTCAGATTCAAAAGGTCCCACATTGCTATAATTCAAGGATAAGGTGATAAGGCTTCTAAATACACTCATCCAATTGGTTTTGGCCATGTGTAGGTTTTAGATTTTTCATTATCTTTCCATTTTATTTAAATCGTTAAATAATGAGGTCATCACTGCATCATCATTATGTCATAAATAATTTAATTTAGTTAAAGTATAAAAATTATAAAAAAAATACTAGGATGTAGGAAATCGTTTTAGCTTTCCAATGAATATTTATAATCAAAAATCTGACTTGTATAACTCCATGTAAAAATTGTTTTAGTAAAACATCTCTTGTTTGTGTCATTTTTACTTTAACGTTTAATAAAAAGTTATTTATGTCATTTCCCAACCAAAGTGTCTCCATGGGGTCCCCAAGTTGACCCATGGCTTTTCTTGGTCGGCCATGACACAACCAATAAGGTTGGGACATGCGTCTAGGTCATTTCATATTATTAAAGCATTATTTATACCTTAAACTACCCTAATTACCACTAATCGCGATTAAAAACTTAATAAGTTACTATTCACCAAAAAATTATTTTAATCCCATTGAACCACATTTTACTTCTTAATGACAACCATGTATGTCGGATTTTTGAAATTCAAAACACAATGATGGAAAAATTTCATTTAAACGGAAAAATCAGTTTTTATAAGTACCACTTAGTGGTTTCACTATTCATCAAAAATTGAAGTTTTTCAGAAAATTACCAAAAATCAACCCTAAGCTATATTTGATATTCCGAATTCAAAAATGAAGTCTATTTTACAAAATTCAAAACATATAAGTCACATTAATTAATTTAATAATTAATTCTCGCTGTTAGAGCAAATAGCGTGTTTTTATGAAATAATAAGTATCAAAAGATTGACACCAATTTAAGTCCAATTTCAAAGTGAAATTGATTCCAATGACCACCATTGGATTAAATGGTAAAAATATATTCTAATTTCACTTCAAAACCAATTCAAAAGATAATATAATCATATAAATCTATTAGATTAAAAAGCAGTTTTGATGTAAAATGCAGTATTTTTCACTATTCATTAAAAAAGTGAACATTGTAAGAAAAATACCAAAAATTCACACAAAGTAAATTTTGATGTCCCAATCATAAAGAATAATTTTATTTTGACAAACATAGTTTATAAAATTGTCAAAAGATAGATTTAAAAAGGGTTTTCCATCATAAGGCAGTAAAACAATCTTTTAAGAATATTAGTGTATTCCATGCTTAAGATTGGATTTATTTTCATTTTAAGCCTCTAAAACACTATCTTAATCATTAATAGACATAGATAAAAATATCTATTATTCATTACTTACTTGGGATGTTACATCCTTCCCCCCTTTAGAAAATTGCGTCCCCGTAATTTATTTACTTATCAAATAAATGGGGGTACTTATCCCTCATTGCATTTTCAGATTCCCATGTTGCCTCTTCAATCATGTGGTTTTTCCACAAAACCTTTACCTGGTGAATCACATTATTCCGTAACACTTTCTCCCTGTGGTCAAGAATCTGGACCGGTTGTTCCTCATAAGATAGGTTCTCTTCCAGCTGAACTACCTCTGGACTCAAAACATGAGATGGATCTGGCATATACTTTCTCAACATCGAAACGTGAAAAACATTGTGTACCTGAGATAAACTCGGAGGTAAAGCCACTCGGTATGCAACTGATCTAACTCTCTCCAGAATTTCGTATGGTCCAATGAACCTTGGACTTAGCTTTCCTTTCTTACCAAATCTCATCACACTTTTCCAAGGAGAAACCTTGAGAAAAACATGATCACCTACCTCAAAAGAGAGATCCTTCCTCCGGTTATCCGCATAACTCTTCTGCCTGCTCTGAGCTGTTCTCATGTGCTTCTGAATCAGCTGAACTTTTTCTGCCATCTCTTCTACCAATTCTGGTCATATCAACTTCCTTTCACCCACTTCATCCCAGAAAGATGGAGTTCGACACCGCTTCCCATATAATGCCTGAAATGGTGCCATCTGTATACTGGAATGAAAACTGTTATTATATGAAAATTCAACCAAAGAAAGATGTTGGTCCCAACATCCCTGATAATCCATAGAACAATCTCATAGCATATCCTCCAAGGTCTGAATTTTTCGTTCTGACTATCCATCTGATTGAGGATGAAAAGCTGTACTAAAATTTAATTCAGTACCCAACGACTTCTGAAGGCCTTTCCAAAAGTTAAAAGTAAACCTGGGATCACGATCCGATACAATGGAGAGAGGAACTCCATGTAATATAACTATCTCTTTAAGATACAAACAGGAAAGTTGATCAAGAGAGAAAGTATCTCTTATAGCAAGTAAATGAGTAGATTTGGTCAAGCGATCAACAATAACCCAGATTGCATTATTACCTAGAGATGTCTTCGGTAATCCAACAACAAAGTCCATGGATATATCCTCCCATTTCCACTCTGGCACTGGTAAAGGCTGAAGCATCCCTTTCGGTAACTACCGCTCTGCTTTAACCTGCTGAAAAATCAAACATTTCACAGTAAAATCAGCAATATCTCTTTTCATTCCATCCCACCAGTAATACTCCCACAGATCTCTATACATCTTAGTACTGCCCGGATGAACTGAAAACGGAGAACTATGAGCTTCACATAACAACTCTCTCTTCAACTGTGAATCACAAGGCACACACAATATCTTCCCAAATCTCAAAACACAATCATTATCAATGTTGAATTCAGGCAACTTACCTTTCTGAACCAGCTCTACCTTTTTCTGCAACTCACTATCTTGCTTCTGTGCTTGCTTGATTCTATCTAATAGAGAAGATCTCACTGATACCTGAAAAAAAACAGAAGGACTTCCTGCACCAACAACTTCTATGCCAAAGTTCATCAAATCCTTAACCAAAGGATCACGTTCCAAACGCAACATTGTTAATGAAGCATTACTTTTTTGACTCAAAGCATCAGCCACTTTATTTGCTTTTCCCGGATGGTAATGAATTGTACAATCATAATCCTTGATTAATTCTAGACATCTCCTCTGTCTCATGTTTAACTCTTTCTGAGTGAATATATACTTTAAACTTTTGTGATCGGTATATATTTCACACTTTACTCCATACAGATGATGCCTCCAAATTTTTAAAGCAAAAAAAACAGCAGCTAATTCCAAATCATGTGTAGGGTAATTTACCTCATGAGTTTTCAACTGTCGTGAAGCATAAGCAATTACCTGATCATTCTGCATTAGGACGCAACCAAGTCCTTTCAATGAAGCATCACTGTATATAACAAACTCACCATTCCTGGAAGGTAGTGCCAAAACTGGACCATTCACCAATCTTCTTTTCAATTCCTGAAAACAATCATCACATTCTTTTGTCCAGATAAACTTAACACCCTTCCGAGTTAGCTTAGTCATTGGACTAGATAACCGTGAAAAATTTCTAACAAACCTTCGGTAATAGCCCGCCAAACCAAGGAAGCTACGAATCTCGGTTAGATTTGTGGGTCTTGGACATTCTTCCACAACTTTTGTTTTTGCAGGATCAACAGTTATTCCATCTTTAGAAACAATGTGACCAAGGAAAGAAATTTGTTGTAACCAAAACTCACACTTGCTGAATTTCCCATACAGTTTATTTTCTTTTAAGGTTTGCAAGATAACCCTTAAATGTCTATAATGCTCCTCTTTACTTTTAGAAAACACCAAAATATCATCAATGAAAACCACCACAAACTTATCCAAGAACTCATGGAAAATTATATTCATTAAGTCCATGAATACAGCAGGTGCATTGGTTATCCCAAAAGGAATTACTACAAATTCATAATGGCCATATCTCGTACGGAACACGGTCTTCGGAATATCTTCCTCCTTTACCTTCAGCTGATGGTACCCCGATCTCAGGTCAATCTTTGAAAAAAACTGAGCTCCCTGGAGCTGATCAAACAAATCATCGATATGAGGCAAAGGATATTTGTTCTTAACAGTGATGTTATTCAAGGCTCTATATTCAATGCAAAGTCTCATAGAACCATCTTTATTTTTAACAAATAAAACAGGAGCACCCCATGGTGATGTGCTAGGTCTAATGAAACCTTTCTCTAATAAACCTTGAAATTTCTCCTTCAACTCTAAAAGTTCAATTTGTGCCATTCGATAAGGGGGTTTTGAAATTGGATTAGCATCAGGAACTAAGTCAACAGTAAACTCAACTTCCCAATCTGGTATTATTCCAGGAAACTCATCAGGAAAAACATCAAGATACTCATTTACCACTGGCACATCATTAATCTGAACAGTTCCTTTATTTTCAACGACGTGTGCAAGGTAACATTCATTTCCATCTTTTACAAGTTTCTCAGCCTCTTGATATGTTATCAAAAGTAAGGGTTCATTCTTGTAAACAAACTAAAAGTCTTTCTGAAAAGAAACTTCTTTAGCTCTACAATCAATCTTAGCATGGTAAATAGAGAGCCAATCCATACCCAGGATAACATCAAACTCTACTAGAGGTAGAACAATAAAGTTTGCAAGTAGGTTCTTTCCACAGATAAGGATAGGAAGATTCTTATAAATTATTTTTGCCTCAACATTCCCCCCAGGTGTTTTTACCAAAATTTCAGGAGTCATTTCTTGAGATGGTATTCCCATTTTACTAGAAAAGGTTTCAGAGATGAAAGAATGTGTAGACCCCGAATCAAACAACACACTGACATAATTTGAAAAAACAAACAAAGTACCTGATACAACTTCATTTGATGGCCCGACATCTGCTGAAGTAGTTGCAAAGGATTTCACCACCCCTTTATGCTTGTAGTCTAACTGCTTCCCATCACTCAAGCTCTTTGTCGGACACTCATTTGCATAGTGACCCATCTCATTGCACTTATAACATTCCACTAACTGTAAATCAAATTTGTTATTACCTTCACCTTGATCCTTTTTAGTGAAATCACGAGCCTTATGTCCCATCTAACCACATCGGTAGCACTTTCCAGAATTCAGAAGACATTCCCCAGCATGCCTTTTGCCACATTTATCACAAACTGGAAACTTAGTTCTCTTACCATCAGACTTTTTTGAAGAATTCTTACCTTTCTCCTGCCACCTCGGTCTCTTCTTCTGCTGGTTGTTATAGAAAACTTGGTCATCGGCAAACTCCATTTCCACCTTCTCAGCACATCGAACAAGCTTTTCATAACTTTTAAACTCACGAGAAGCTAATTCCCTTCGATATTTTGGATTTAATCCTGAGTAAAAACGATTGGTTTTACTATCAAGGTCTCGGATAAAATTTGGAGCATACCTTGCCAATCGAGTGAACCTTTCTTCATAGGCAGCCACTGAGTCTTAATCTTGCCTCAATTCCAAGAATTGTTTTTCCATCCTAAGTCGATCAGCCTTAGGAAAATACTTCTCAAGAAACATACCTTTGAATTCATCCCAGTCAAGAGCATCAATCTCATCGGCGTCCCTGATATTTTTAACCATAGACCACCACTGATCTGCTTCACCCTCCAAACGGTAAATAGAAAGACTAACCTTTTGATTGTCTGAACACCCCATGACATCAAAAATCTTCTCCAGTGCTTTAATCCACCCTTCAGCTAGCACAGGGTCAGATGATCCTCTGAATGATGGTGGATGTTGCCTCATGAAATGTTCCACCACTGACATGTTCCTCTGCGGTTGATCTGGCTGATCTCGTGCATGGATACCACCACCATTTATCGCTTGAGTCAACTGCTCCATTACTGCAACAAACTGTTCAGTTCCAATTCCGACCATTTCTGGATGCTGATTCGGAAGGTTATTTCCTTCTGTATGCCTTCCTAGCACTGCTTCCCTGTTTCCTCTGCGGAAAACCATTCTGAACAAACATGTCTTAGATGAAGCAACATGGTAATCTTCAAATTCTATATCACTTCAATTTAACCATAAAAAAAATATTTTTGGATAATCATTTAATAGAATTCTAACTCCTAAAGTTATCTAAACCGACCTTTGATACCAACTATAATGCCCCAGCCTTAAACCTTACTTAATCTTGAGTTATTACAAGATTACACATTGAGGATCTTTTCAGGTTTAGAGTTTTAGAGAATTAGATCATAAAACTTGCATTACATTCCACATATAAACAAAGTGGTTACATAAAGATATTATTCTTCATTCCCATCAATGGAAACATATTTAAAATAAAACATGGATTCATTCTTGACACTTCCTTGACACTATCATCATATCATGTAACTTTCCCTTGACCTGTGAAAAACATTTCAAAAAACCTGGGATGAGCATAAAAAGCTTAGTAAGGGATATAAAAATATGGAAAGGAAACATGGGTACATATATACATAAGGATGAGATCATACTTTACCCATAAAACATAAGCACTTTAACATACCTCATCAAATCATGAATAAATCATATAAATCAAAAGACATAAAGGTAACTTGAGGCATTCATAACATTATTACGTAGGGAGTAACCCTCTTGGTTACGTTTGGAATACCCATCACAGTATATTCCCTAAATCTCTTCGGATAAACCTTAACGTTTCACTCCTTCGCGTTACCCAATGCATTGGAGATCTATATCGGGCTCACCCGCCCTTAGTTTATCACGGAACCACCCGTCTTCATAATAATGCCCAAGAACCATAACATAATCCTATCACATAAAACATGCATAAAGGAAACATAACATTTTCACATTTCAATAACAAGATATCAATACAACACAAAAAAACATTGTGAAAACCATTTTCAATACCAAAATAAAAGAAAAGTAAAACATGGTATTTATTTTTCTTTTAAAAAGAAGGTATGGCTTGTAGAGGAAGCCGAAACTCAAATAACGGTCACGACGGTGGAGAAGTCGTTGTCGCCGCATACGTATGACAAAAACATTCCCTTTTGTCGTTTAGTAAACGCTTCATATAAAAAAGATTCCTTTTGAATAAACGTAAAATTCAAAGGGTTTTATACACCGTATAAAAGAAAGTTGTGTATAAAATAAAATATGCCTCAATGAAAGGAGATTAAGATGAAGTCCCATACCTCGTATCCGACTTGACCTGACCATCCTTTAATCTCCTGAATAATAAACTTGAGTTAATCCCTACTTGATTATGAACCTTTTTCAAGTTCATTATTCCTTTTATACCATGTTATGAACATCATGTAATCATTTAAGTTAATAATGTTCATTTTGTCGGTATTTGGTTCTTAAGTCAAAAATAGACTTCTTATACTTACATGTTGTTAATTTGGTCAAAGGTTCGTTATATCCAGAATGATATTAATGATTTGGATAAAATATATATCATATATATTCATCATATACATGTATTTACAATATTAAATCACATTTAGAGGTAAGAAATGAAATGCACCGTTCATGGAGACGGTAAGCCATACGTACGCATGAATGCTACTTCCATTTCTATTTCGTATTTTCTGGAATGGAATCATAATGATATAAGAGTATATTATAATTCCAATATAATAACATATATAATATCATTAACTTTATCCTTTACACATCCCACATATGGTATTAACGAATCAAATCACTTTCAGGGGGCGGTAGTCCGCACTTCCTAAAATGAAGATATCGTGTTTACCCATAATGGAAACCATAAAGGTATGACCAAAATGAAAAAAAACAGAAGCTTAAGGAAAACATAAACATATTATACATCATATATAAAAATAGTGACATCATAATGGCCACCTTTGAAGGGGTTAAATGAGTATTGAACAATCATCATTTCGGTAGGCAGAATTTCTCCATCCACGGAAACCGTATGTTCTTTAACCATTTGATGTAGTTGTGTGAGAGTGTAGCTCAAATAAATCTTATAACAACATCCTAGTATATTGAAGATACTGGTGTTGTTACAAAAGAAGTAAATAAAAAGAGTTTAGGGGGTTGGAGAAGCAAAATAAAACAAATGAACATGAGAGAATGAATTACCTTTAAAAGTGTAACTCCTTTTGATTTGAGCCTAAAGGCTTCCTTTGAAAGGATTCTGCCCAAAGGGAATCCTCTAGGATGAGGAGAGGGATGTGGAGAGAGTAAATGGGCAGGGTTTGGCCGAGCCAAAGGCTTGAGGAGTGTGTGAAATGAGGTAGAGGTGGGGGACTTTTATAAGAGGAGAGGAGGGGCACTTTTGGAAAGTAAAGATAAGTTACTTTATTTTAAAAAGAGTTTCAGATTCAAAAGGTCCCAAATTGCTATAATTCGAGGATAAGGTGATAAGTCTTCGAAATCCACTCATACAATTGGTTTTGGCTATGTGTAGGTTTTAGATTTTTCATTATCTTTCCATTTTATTTAAATCGTTAAATAATGAGGTCATCGCTGCATCATAGTGATGTCATAAATAATTTAATTTATTTAAAGTATAAAAATTATAAAAAAATACTAGGATGTAGGAAATCTTTTTATCTTTCCAATGAATATTTATAATCAAAAATATGACTTATATAACTCCATGTAAAATGTTTTTTAGTAAAACATCTCTTGTTTGTGTCATTTTTACTTTAACATTTAATAAAAAGTTATTTATGTCATTTCCCAACCAAAGTGTCTCCATGGGGTCCCCAAGTTGACCCATGGCTTGTCTTGGTCGTCCATGACACAACCAATAAGGTTGGGACATGTTTCTAGGTCATTTCATATTATTAAAGCATTATTTATACCTTAAACTACCCTAATTACCACTAATCGCGATTAAAAACTTAATAAGTTACTATTCACCAAAAAATTATTTTAATCCCATTGAACCACATTTTATTTCTTAATGACAACCATGTATGTTGGATTTTTGAAATTCAAAACACAATGATGGCAAAATTTCATTTAAACGGAAAAATCAGTTTTTATAAGTACCACTTAGTGGTTTCACTATTCATAAAAAATTAAAGTTTTTCAGAAAATTACCAAAAATCCACCCTAAGCTATATTTGATATTACGAATTAAAAAATGAAGTCTATTTTACAAAATTCAAAACATATAAGTCACATTAATTAATTTAATAATTAATTCCCGCTGTTAGAGCAAATAGTGTGTTTTTATGAAACAATAAGTATCAAAAGATTGACACCAATTTAAGTCCAATTTCAAAGTGAAATTGATTCTAATGACCACCATTGGATTAAATGGTAAAAATATATTCTAATTTCACTTCAAAACCAATTCAAAAGATAATATAATCATATAAATAAATTAGATTAAAAATCAGTTTTGATGTAAAATGCAGTATTTTTCACTATTCATTAAAAAAGTGAACATTGTCAGAAAAATACCAAAAATTCACACAAAGTAAATTTTGATGTCCCAATCATAAATAATAAGTTTATTTTGACAAACATAGTTTATAAAATTGTCAAAAGATAGATTTAAAAAGGGTTTTCCATCATAAGGCAGTAAAACAATCTTTTAAGAATATTAGTGTATTCCATGCTTAAGATTGGATTTATTTTCATTTTAAGCCTCTAAAACACTATCTTAATCATTAATAGACATAGATAAAAATATCTATTATTCATTACTTACTTGGGATGTTACAGGTAAGGTCTGGTAAGAAAGTTTTTAACAAGGTTTTTACTGCCATCAAAATCTATGGATTTGCGAGTAAGAATTTTAAATTTTTATAAATTAAATGAATAATAATTATATAGTTAATGGGAATGTTTCAAAGGTTTGATAATACGATGACCTCATCATGGCATTGAGACGTGGCTTCTAATTCAAATGTTTTATAAAGGATTGTTGCAGGGAAATCATTCCATCATAGATGATGCTACAAGAGGTTCTCTAATAATAAATTCACTAGAGGAAAGTTACTAGATACTAGAAAATGTCATTGGTTTTTAAAATCATGAAATTAAAATAATTCAAAATTGAAATCCAAATGATGATGCAGAAAAAATATAGATTAGAAAGAAAGATCTTGATCCAAGGTTTGATAACATAGGTTCATTCATTATTTATTTATTATTTAAATTAAATTTGATAATTCATTTAGTGAAACCTAATTAATTAATTACTCTCTATTGATTTATTGAGTGTGTGATTTTAGATTGCGCCCGACACACCAAACCACACCTCCTCCAATAGTCAAGCAGGGTAACACCTCAACCGAGAATGTTATTCCTACAAGACCTAGCTCCACCATATGCCGTTTCATCCCTTATAGAGACATAAACTCCACCATATTAAGGGGTTTCCTAAGATAAGAGAGAGAAAATTATTAATCAAAGAAAAGAAATGGATTTGGAAATAGTGTCGTGGTGGATGACCGCCGCACCCGTTCAATATTCCCACCTACACCACAAATAGATTTAAAACATTTTCAATATGAAGTGAAATAATAAATAACACTGTGAAACTTCCCTCAGGTCCAAGCCTTGATTTATTAAATTTCTATGGAAAAGTGAAAAGAGATCACAATGGAAAGATGGAAGAGAGAGAATGAGAATTAGAGTTGGAAGAAAAAGAAGGATGGAAGAAGGAAGGGGAAACACATTAATATAAAAATATGAATGCATTAAATGAGAAAAGAAAGAAAAAAAATAAAATAAAAGAAAATATAAATATTAAATGAACCTTGGACGCCTCTTCTTAGTACCTCAAATGGTGTGGGGATGGAATGAAATGATTTGAGAGGTAGGAGCTCCTCTCCTTTTATAGGAATATTTCTTTACTCTGAAATTTGATGCATTTGTACCCATTAAATGGAGAATTCATGCATGTTACCCTTCATGAAAGTTGTTTCCCATTGTCCTTCATGTGTCCTCTCAAAATTTCATCATATTTGGCCATTTTATTCAAGAGTTATGAATTTTTTATTTAGTGTTACTTTTTCTGGATGATGGTTCCAGGAAGCTTCCTCCAAAAGTATAACATCCAATGACAACCTTAATAACTTAAAAACTCCCTCAAATTAATTTTAGAAACACAAAAATGTTTCATCATCCTTTTATAGGTACAATCACCTCTATTGGAGGTGTGTAGGTCGAGATGGTATTCCGTTATGGTGGTGGAGTCCATGCTGTCTGCCCGAAAAATGTTTCAACTTAGTTGATTATTTAAGGCTTCTAGATGCTCAAATCAACCCCTGATCCAGAAGGAAAGGTTTAATAAAATAAAATAATTATTCTAAAAATATCATCACCCAATTTTTAATTATACTTTTCAATAAATGAATAAAATACCCTTGGCGTAAAAATTTGTCAAAAATACAGTCTTAAGCAGTTTTCACCATTTTGCTCAAAACACATAATAAATCTAAAATTGATCCATATAATCTTAAATTGATAATTTGGTAGGATTAAAAAAATTTAAATTCATAAAAAATTTTAGAAAATATTAGATATATTAATTTCCCCACACTTAAACCATGCTTGACCTCAGGCATGAAATCTCAACATTGAAAATCTAAGGGCCCCAATGTTACCACTATTCAAATTCCAAAGTAATAAAATAAAACAATTTTCAATAACAAATCAAATTTTCAAAAATACAAATGAATTATCAATTTTATTTCTTATTTTTCAAAGAAATAATCAATTCACATATTTTACTTTTCCCCTTTGAAGAATGATGAAACTTCTCCTTTCATTCATCCAAGCTCCTTAATTCATTATTATTAAACATACCAATCCATGATTTACCTCACATTTGAATCCTTCCTATCATCTCTCATGATAAAAATCAAGTAGAGTTATGATCACATCATGATAACATGATCCTTATCCATAATCTTCTAAAATAACTGCTTTCTCCACTTTGTAAAGAAAAAAGGCACAAAAAATAATGAGGAATTTTAGTAAAGGTTCAAATGACTATGAGGATTAAGGTTGATAAGATTTGATGCTTTAAAAGTTAAGGCTCAAGGAGGAGGCTAATATCTTTATTACAATGCATGATATCAAAATTAAAATTATAATTACTTTATCCTCTTCACTGTAGCAACACCTACTCCCCCCAAAACTTAAAGTAAGGTTACGATCAAAGTAAAACATAATGAATGATTAATGCACCCTATTGATTTTTTTTTAAATTTTGTAATTTTTTTCTTTTTTCTAAAGTTATGATTAGATCAAACCTCACATCCATCACCTAACCACATATGATTAGAATACTGTTGGTATGGAAAATAGTGATTTTTGGTTCTCCCAAATTACAACCCATTTTTCTCTTTTTGGTTCTTTTTGTCATTTTTCCCATTTTTTTAATTCAAGAGGGGCAAAAATGAATTAAAATGAATTATTCCACAACCTTTTATAATTCCCATAATAGAACCCACCCACTTTTTCCTTAAATTTTTTAATATCCCTTCCACCATGATTCCTTTCACCCTCACACTTCATTTTTAAAATATCAATCAAATACCAAGAGTAGGGTAAGAATGGATAAAAATGGATTAAAAAATGGATCATACATATAAAGGTCATTCATGGTCTATATGGGCTAAAAAAAGGATTGATTTAAAGGTGGTATTTAAGGATAATGGTTTTTAAAAGATGCCTCAATAATTTTAAATATGTTTTTGCATAATCATAGCTTCGACAAGTTCAAATGAAAGTTCTGGTCGGTGACATATCCCAAGATCACTCCATAAATATTCTCAAGAATAAATAGGTAGTACTTGGTCTAGAAACCCTATTGGGAATAAGACATATGATATTGGACAATCACTCAAGGCATGATTAATAATAAGAAATCAATTCACATGAATTTTAGAAATTCAAATCATGAAAAATGGTAGGGAAATTTCATTTACATAAATCAACTAATTCCCTTAAATCATGAGTCATCATTTCAATATCCATAATTCACTTTAAACATTCAATTTTCCATTTTACTCATTCAATCTCATTAACATTGAAATCTAAAACATGGAATCACAAGATTACTAAAAAAATCACGTCTCCTAGATAAGTCAAGTAAAGTAATAATTCAAGCGTGGGCATGAAATTCTTACCATTAAAGCTCAAAACATGTTTTGGACAAAAATTTAAGGAGTTTAAATGTTAAAAATCAAACGTGAACTCCCTTTTTAAATAAATCTTCAGTCCTCTTCCACCAATGATTGGGGATTTATTCTACCATCATGATCCTATAAAATAAAATTACTCAATTAATCATAAGGATCATTTCGTTTAAGCTCAAAATGAAAAGAGGTATTGGAATGTATTATGGAATAATATAAAAAAGGAAATTGAAATTGAAATTCATATAAATCATTTAAAGATAAATCTTGGTATGATCCCCCAAGTGGGACCTGAATGTTTACTGCCTCTAGTGGGAAGTACCAACTGTTACCCAATGTCTGATGGTGAATGAAGCTTCTTTGATTTGAACCATCACATGTGGCTTTTCCCAGCTTGTGGTTCTTTATTCATGTTGAGGAGGAATCCATGGATAAAGTACACTAGACCCTCCCCCTTCGTAATGTGTTGTAGATTTCATGGTGGGGGTAAGATGAAGAATGAAACCTCTTCCTCCTTTTTTGATACTTGTTCAACATCTTCTTCTCCTTCCAATGGTTTCTCCAGATGTGATGTAGCATGTGTCTCTGGTTCTTTAGGTTGATCCACTGGTATAACTTCATTGGATTCCTCCAGTATATGTTAAATGTCTTTAGGGAGCTCCAAGTGTTCCTCAATAGGTGCATCTTCCTTTTCCTCATCATCCTCCAGGGCATAATAAGAGTCATCTGATTATGAAAATTCAAAACTACGGGGAGTTATACTCAAATTAGTTTCAATAAAATAAAATAAGTTTGAATTCAAGATTGTATCATCTCCCTGAGTAGGTTTTTCTTGAATATTTTCCTTGGTGTAAAGTGCCTCTTGGATTTGATTATCATTGGATGGAGGTAGGTAATCGGGATAATCTACCTCGAGTTTGGCCTCTACTTCTTGGCTGTCTTCAGTGAAATCAGTGAAAATTAGGGAACTTCTTTCTTACCCTTAAATCGTTGTAAGAAATTTTGAAGTTCATCGATCATGATCATCAAAACTTGTGGTGAGATCCATGTCTCTTGGCCATTTTGAAACTGTTTGAACATTATCATAAGATAGTCCACCTTTCATTAGAGTTCCTCCTCAGTATAATCTATTTCCTATTCTTGCACCTGTGATTAATCATTCCCTAAATTGAAAATATGATCGTTTGAAAACATCATGGGAAAACATATTGTTTTTAGATTTTTTTAATAAAAAAAATACAAATATTTTAAAAAATGTGAATTTTTAAAAGGTGATTGAAATAACTGTTTATCTCCCCGGAAACAGTGCCAGTTTTGATGCACGCCTATCACGAGGAATGGAAAAAGTAAATTTCTATGTTTTCCTAGTGCAACACAGAGCTTTACTAGGGTCGTCTCACTTAAGGAGTGTCACAATGGGTTCAATCACTAATTTTAATTCCCCTATTATAATTCTTTTTGGGGTTTTTAATATTTATTGAAAACAATGGTGTTGGTTTTTGAAAGCATGAAATTAAAATAATGAAAAATTGAAATCCAAATGATGATGTAGAGAAAATGTAGATTAGAAAGAAAGGTCTTGATCCAAGGTTTGATAACCTGGGTTCATTAATTAATTAATTATTATTTAAATTAAATTTGATAATTCATTAATGAAACCTCATTAATGAATTACTCTCCATTGATTTATTGAGTGTGTGATTTCAGCATGCATTCGGCACACCAAACCACACCTCCTCTAGTAGTCAAGTAGGGTAACACCTCAACCGAGAATGTTATTCCTACAAGATATGGCTCCACCGTATTCCATTCCATCACCACACCATCTGGGGAACCAAAGAGAGTAGGGAAAGGGACATTTAGGATTTCTATTTTCTTTTCTTTTATTTTTTTGTTTTATTTTCTCATGTAATGCATTCATATTTTTTATATTAAAGTGTTTCCCTTTCCTTCTTCCATCATTCTTTTTATTCCAAATCTAATTCTAATTCTCTATCTTCTATCTTTCCATCGTGATCTCATTTCGATTTTCCATAGCAAGTGAATAACTCGAGCCTTGGACCCAGGGGAGGTTTCATAGTGTTATTCATTATTGCACTTCATATTGAAAATGTTTTAAATATATTTTTAGTGGAGGTAGGAATATTACATGAGTGTGCCAGTTTTCCACCACGACACTATTTCTAAATCCATTTATTTTCCTTGATTAATCATTTCCCTCTCTTATCTTAGGAAAACCCTTCATAAAATGGAGTTTTGGTTTCTATAAGTGATGAAATGACATACGGTGGAGCTGGGTCTTATAGGAATAACATTCTCGGTTGAGGTGTCACCCTACTTGACTACTGGAGGAGGTGTGGTTTGGTGTGCCAGATGCATGCTAAAATCACCCACTCAATAAATAAATGGAGAGTAATTCATTAATGAGGTTTCACTAAATGAATTATCAAATTGAATTTAAATAATAAAAAAATAATGAATAAACCTGTATTATCCAACCTTAGATCAAGTCATTTCTTTCTAATATACATTTTGTCTACATCATCATTTGGATTTTAATTTTTCATTATTTTAATTTCATGCTTTCAAAAACCAACACCATTTTTTTCAATAAATATTAAAAACCCAAAAAAGAATTAGAATAAGTGAATTAAAATTAGTGATTGAACCCACTGTGATGCTCCTCAAGTGAGACGACCCTAGTTAGCCTCCGTGCTGCACTAGGAAAACATATAAATTTGATTTTTCCATGCCCCATGATAGGCGTGCGTCAGCGCTTCAATGTATTGGGTAAATAAATTAATCTCTTGATATGACAAGTTTTACGATACCTTGTTGAATAACCTTGGTAAATTTTTATGAAACATTGGAGATGGACCTTGGTGATATTCTTATAAATTTATAAATTAAATATTGTAACCATATTTTCAAGTTATGATTCAAGATATTATTATTACGATATGAGTATTTGTTATTCCTTTACGATATTCCTCATGTGCTTATTGATATCACTCAAGTTCACATGTAAATTGTTTCACTTGTTTTACCTTACTCGGATTTCTGATCACTCTTTCCTTTTATGTATGTCTCCAGGTTATGAGATGCAATAAGTGTACTTAGGATGAACCTTGAATAATCATTTCATGTCGAATAGAATAATATTTTAAGTTTTCATGTATTATGAACCTTATTTCCAAAACACTAAACTTTAAAATATCCTCTATTTGTAAAATTTCATGTAAAGTTATGTAATAAAAAGGTGGGATTCCATAATCTCATTGCATTTAAAACATTTTACTAAATATATATCAGATTTTTTCTTACCACTACCATGATATTTTTCATTGTAGTTATGAGCCTTATTCCCCATTTTACCACATCAGAAGTACTTACTGGAATTCCAAAGGCATTATATAGTGTGTTTTTACCACAATTATCACAAACTATAAACTTATTTTTCTTACCATCAGACTTCTTTGATGAATTATTCCCTTTCACCTGCTGCCTAGATCTATTTTTCTATCAGGTTTCAAAGAACACATGATCATTAGAAACCTCCTTTTCCACCTTCTCCACACATCGAATAAGTTTTTCATAACTTTAGAATTCACGAGAAGCCAATGCCCTTAGATAGTTTGGATTTAATCCTTAGTAAAAATGATTGATTTTACTATCAATATCCTGGATTAAATTTTGAGTGTACATTTCCATTAGAGTGATTGTTTCTTCACATGAAGCCATAAAATCCACCTCCTACCTCAATTGTAATTTTTTCCATCCTAAGTTAAACCGCCTTAGGAAAATATTTATTAAGAAAAATATTTTGAATTCATCCCACTCCAAAGAATAAATATCCTCACTATCCCTGATATTCATAACCAGTGACCACCACTGATTGGATTCACCTTAAAAATGTTAAATAGAAATACTAACCTTTTTATTTTTCTAAACATCCCATGACATTAAAAATCTTTTCTAGGGATTTAATACACCCTTCAGCTACCACTGGGTCAGAAGGCCCACTAAAAGATGGAGGATGTTGCCTCATAAAATTCTCCACTACTGATATATTCCTCTATGGTTGATCTATATGATATCAGGCATGGATTCCACCACCATTTATAGTCTATGTTAACAGATCCATTACTGCAACAAACTATTCAGTTCTGATTCTAACCATCTCAGGATGCTAATTTGGAAAGATGTTTTCCTCTGGATGCCTTCCTAGCAAAGATGGCCTATTTACTCCATGGAAAACTATTTTGAATATAAATGTCTTAGAAGAAGAAACATGGTAATATTAAAATTATATATCATCTCAAATTAAACATAAAGTAAAAATCATTTATGAATATTCTATTAACAATATCTTAACCCCTAAAGTTATCTAAACTGACTTTTGATACCAACTATAGGGCCCCAACTTTAAACATTACATAATATTGAGTTTTATTCAATAATTTACTTTATTTCACATTTTTAACACCCCAAACTTCCACAATATTCTTCCTTTTAAATAATTCAATAGCTTTCTCTGCATGGAACATTGAGTTTGAGCACACCATAACCTATCAAACTAGCTGTTTAAAAAGAGTTTATGAATATTATTGACCAAATTATGAAATTTATAAAATTTATTTTTCAAAATAGACTTTATTTTTGAATTCGTAATATCAAAATTAACTTATGGTGAAATTTTGGTAATTTTCTAAAAAGTTTCAATTTTTGATGAATAGTGAAAATTACTGCATTGATGTTAAAAATTGACTATTTGATTTAAATAATTATTTTACTATAAATTTATTTTAAAGTTAAAATAGATAAATAATACATATATTAATCCAATATAGTTCATTGGAATCATTTTATAATAGAATTTGATATAAAAATTTATTGAAATTTTGAACGTCACTTTTATCCGCCTTCTAACCACATATGTGGATTAACATTAAACATAATTTTACCGCTTCTAGGAATTAAATTTATAAAATGGAGATACATGGTTGTAATGAGTATAAAAAATTCGGTCTAATAGGATCAAAATATTTTTTTGGTGAATAGTAACTTTTGGATTTTATTTACCAATTGAAGGTAAATATGGTAATTAAAGGTCAAAATAATATTATAATAATATAATATTACCCTAACACTTGTTGTAATTTCTTTTGATAATTTTTTTTCGACCAAAATCAATTTTATATCAAAAATATAATCCTTTATAAGCCACTTTTGTTAGATTAGTACATTTATTATATTTTATTTAAAGAAGAGTAAAAAATGTCATATCCAAATTTTAATAACTATATTATTTTTAATATGAGGTTATATAAGTTATATAGTAGACTATAAATAGTCTTTATAATTCTAAAATGTTTATCTACATAATCATAAATTATTTATAAATTTAATAAATAAATAATTATATGGTGACACAATAATGATGTAGTAATTGAATTATTAAAGGAAGAATCAATTAAATGATATTAAAAATATTAAAATAAATATAATTTGACTTAATTAATGACATTGAATAATTTTATAGATATAATAGACATTTTAGTGACATATATGAAGTATTTTTTTGATGTTATCATGTGGTTTTGATATTAAGAAAAATGAAAATATTGAATAGTCTCAAAATTGAAAAAAATGATACTTTAAAATAAATAATATTTTATTAAATGTTATAAAATTTATAAAAATATCATGGTTTTCCAAATAACTAGGATAATGTTAAATATTTCATAAATGATCCAATTAGGGTTCTTTTGGCATTTATAGTAACTATATTAACCCTATAGTATAAAACGACAAGTAAACATGGTAAGAATTAAACTGTTTAACTAAGGGTTAAACCCAAAAGATAAGGTTACTTTTGTGAACTAACTTGTCTAAAAATACATTATTAAGAGAATTTAGACTCATACTAGTCTTATCCTTTAAATAAATAACTTTGGAGCTATTTTAAACTAAAAATCAATTTATAATAAATTAATAGTTTTGGAGTTTCCAAAATTGCCCCACCCCTCTATTATAAAAGGGAACCTCTCCTTCTCTTTTATTCACATATATAAATCCCTTTGGATCAGCCAAAACCTACCTATTTCTCCTACCAACTTCCCTCACTTCATTCTATTATAAAGACCCATAAATTTCAAGGAAATTTTTTTTCTTAATTTTCTTTGGAATTTTACAAGAACGCAGTTTCTGACGGTGCCTGATTCCGAGGCCCGGTGTGCCCGGAATTAATTTCCGAAGTTTAGCTCGGGTACGTTCAGTGAACGAACGAGCGGGTTTTTCTAACTTTTGAACCGGTGCTCGGAATCGAATTCCGAGGGCACCGATGAAATCACAGCGCCAATATTTTCATAGAAATGCCTTTTCTGGAGTTGCGTTTTCTCGGGTGTGGTTTTTAATTTTTGGGGTTAAGTTAAGAAATAAAATAAAGTGGTGCGGCAACTTTATTTTATTTCACTTAAATCCACTTAAAAGCCACTTAAGCTAAGTTAAGCGGATAGGGTGCAATTCAAAATATCCTACCCTCTTGGTAGGATATTTCTGATGTGGGGCCCGCATGAGCCCCGCCGTTTCCTTTCCGCTAAGTAACGCACCCGCGAAAACCCTTTTTAATGAAGGTCAACTGGGGTGTTTTCTTAAACAATTAAATGCTCCTATTAATTGGGCAGTTAAATCGTTATAATTAATTCAACGAATTAATTGTTTGTTTCTTATCTTTTGAATTTCAAAAGCTTAGGTCAATAATAAAATAAGGGTTGAACTTATTTTATTTAGTTGGACTTGTGGAATGGAGAGAATTTGGAGGAAAGCGTTCTTCTTCGACGAAGAACGCGAAGAATGCGAAGAACGCGAAGAACGCTCTGACCTCCGATGAAGAACGCCAAACCCTCGGAGATCGACGTCAACGACGCTTCTTCCACGACGTCAACGACACTTCTTCTGCGACGCTCCTTTCACGACGCTTTCTTCCGTGACGAGAAAATCCGCGACGAACCCTCGCTCAACGATGCTTGAGGTAGGGGATTTTATTTTGGTGTTCTAATATCTTTTGAGAAAAGAACGACGAGCGTGGAGCAACCAATTCCAGGTTGATCCGCGGATCGTTCGTTCATGCGGATTGATGTTGAGGACTATTATTTAATTTGTTCGTGATTATTACCTTGACGATCTTCGTGAAATATGACCATTTGCTATCAATTAACGAGAGGGGGCCGGACCGCACAAACACGGCCGACCCTCCTCCTTATCCTTGTGGATTTCTTTTGTGGATTGAAACGGGGATGGCATGGTGCTGTCGCACCGCGCGGAACGTGCGACAAGGAATGCGCGGCGCCGTCACACCGCGTCGTGAAAACGAACAAGGACACGACGCCGTCACGCCGAATCGGAGAAACCCGAAGATATCCGCGGACGGAGTCGGGCCACGGCGAAGGGGCGTGGCGCCATCGCGTCGTGCCGGAGAACCACGAAGACGGTGCATTTTGTTAATTGACGTGCAGATTGTCGGGCGACAACGAACGGGGCCGCAAGGGCGATTTGAGGGCCTTGAAGTGAAGGTCGGGTCCCGGGAGGACTGTTGTCGAAGACGGCAGGAGAAACGGACCACCGGAACGCGTCCGGTGGTCCGCGGAAGGCGGTGGCAGCGCGTCGCTGGAGGGCTGGCGGCGGCGGTTCCCGTCGGCCTCAATTAGCAGCGAGGGTGGGGGGGCCGCGCACCCCGCCCACGACTTCCGCTCGGCCGCGCTGGCCGAACCGCGGTGGGCCGGACCGAGCCGGCCGGGCCGGGCCGCGCCAGCCGGGCCGGGTCGACCCAGTTCTGGCCGACCCAGGGGGGGTCGGGCCGGGTCGGTCCGGGCCCATACCCCCCGTTTTCGGACCCCTCACAGTCTTTCAACCATATCTTGAGATATAGACCTCCAATTGACACACCGTCAGCGGCAATGCGATTCTTGTATCGAGACGGTCGTTTCGGTATATCTTACTCAAGGTTTCGGAATACTTTGGGTTCAGCCAGGTTGGTTCGGATACGAAACCAACCGGGCCCTCGGAGCAGAAACGCTTATATCTTGAGCTCCAGACGTTCGATTGACGTGCCGTCGACTTTATTGGATTCCTCTAAGTGAGACGGATATTTTGGCTTACTCCACTCGAGGTTTGGATGCCGTCGGAGTACGGTCGGGTTGGTTCGCTCACGAAACCAACCGTGCCCCTGGAACGAAAAAGCCAATAACTCACAGACCGGGCATCCGATTGACGCACCGTCTATCTCGTTGAATTCCTCTTGATGAGACAGAACTTTTGGCATACTTCTCCTGAGATTTGGTTTCTGTTGGATAGTGGACGGGTTGGATTGTACCCGAAATCCAACCAGGCCCTTGGAACGGAAAAGCTGTTATCTTTCAGACCAGACGTCTGTTTGACGAACCGTCAGCGGCGTTGATGATCACGATGAGAAAAGGTCCCTATGAGAGTACCCTATGAGAGTTCGGGGTACAGTTGAGATACGGCCGGGTTGGTTCGCTCACGAAACCAACTGGGCCCCTGGGACGAAATAACTCACAGACCGGGTGTCCGATTGACGCGCCGTCTGTTGCGTTGAGACCCCTATGACGAGGTGGTCTTTTGAGTTAATTATTCGTGGGACTTTGAGATACTTGGAGTATCGACCTGTAGCTCGTGGAGCGGACCCTCCCTGAGACGAGCATGAAGAGTATGGAGACCGTGTAGCCGACTGAGACCTGATGACTGCTTGACCGACTCGACTTGGAGTGAGTCGACTAGCCCAGTGGACAGAGCACTAATTTGTGAGGTGTAGACCCATGGCGGACGGAGCACTACCTGTGTGACAGTGAGGACCCGCGATACTTATCCGGAGAGTACCTCTGAAGGCTACTAGGGGGTGTGCACTACTGTGTTTGGGTGACATACCCCGACGGGAAGCACTACTGTGTTTGGGTGGCTGACCTGCGGTACTCAACAGGAGGAGTACCTCATAAGTCTTAGGTTAGTGAGCAGTACCTCAGAGTCATGATAGGACCACTGTACACTCCAGAGACGGAGCTCTTCAGCAGTTACATTTTCGATAATGAAAATCCTGGTTTGAGCTGTGTCTATGACCTTTGTATTTACCTCATGATTGAGATGGGTAACTTAATAACTTAGGTATATGTATGGGCATATACCTGGGTGGTGGTTATCCGTTGATTTCTTAATCCTTGTGTTCCTCATGATTGAGATGAGTTACTTGATAACTTAGGTATATGTATGGGCATATACCTAAGTAGAGGTTATCTGTTGAGATCTTCTTTGTGGTTATCCTTGTTGGTTTTAGTGAGACCTTGAGGGTCTCAGGATCCCTACTGAGTATTGATATACTCACCCCTACACGGGTTATGCCCACACCTCGTTGTGTTGGTTGCAGATGACAGACAGAGCTGACGGAGGCCGAGTGTTCGAGGACTAGACGGTACCCGGAGGTGGACCACACGACGAGTCAGTATCTGGAGGTGGAATTCACGGCGAGACGACACTCGGAGGGGTTTGACGGGCGAGATCATTGAGGAGCTGCCCTATCTGTACTTACCCTTCAGGTAGGATCCGTGGTGGACGATCCAGGAGCTGCGCTATCTGTACCTACCCTTCAGGTAGGATCCGAGGAGGACGACCTAGGAGCTGCTTCCTTTCTTCCAGCTATTTGTCTTTTTCTGTTGTACTTTCGTTCAGTTGTAGCTGTACTTTCAGTTGGGTTTGTATTCTGGCCCATTTACTTTTTAGCACTTCCTTTTGTACTTAGTGTTTTACTTCCTCTTGTACTCTGTGGTGTTTTGTTTACTTTTATAAAGGCAATGCCTTCCCAGTTATCGGGATTTACGCCTTTGGTGCTAGTCGCCAACCCCTGGCCTATGGAAGGCGGGCTTGGGGTAGTCACGACACGGGCCCTGAGGATGGGTCGTGACACCTATATTCCATACTTTGGGAATAAATCCATCCTAAGGAGTCCTTTTGTAAAAAATAAAAGAAGACGATCAAAGAAGAGGTAATTGTTTTACCAATTCCATTCAATTTATTTTCTTCTTATAATTACTAGTCCTATGTTTTTTCATAAGAAAATATTAAATACAGTATAATTTACATACTGATATATTATTATAATTATGGAACAACCATATTCGTCCATTTATCCATCCTACGAATAATAATATCACTATACGTGCGAATGTATGACTTACCGCCTCCATGCCGTGGTGTAATTTGTTATTAAACACTACTTTATTTGGATAGGTATAATTATGAGTATAGTGGATATAAATAATTAATATAACATGATAATGATTCCTTATAATTAATATACCATCCAATTCTATACCATTTAACTATTAAGTAAATGATACCGTCGCTCATGCGTATGTACGACATACCATCTCCACGATGTAATGAGATTCATTATTCACATTAACCATTAAATAATGATTATAAAATCTATATGATGAGTAAAAATAATTATTATGAACTTTATATCATTTTGTATATGAATAAAATACATCCTATACATAACAAACATGACTTACACAACAAAACATGGACAGGAAAACGAAGCAGTTAACACCCGAAACAAGGGTATACTGAAATATTATTAACAAAATGACATAAGAGGATCATATATGATATCATAAATATGTATATGATTCTGGTATAGTTTAATAACATACTTTAACCATTATAAAGGAGGTTAAATCACCCTATAATAAAGGAAATTACAAGGTAGGAGTTAATTTTACAACCTCATTATTATTCGAGGTTGTTTATACGCAAGTATCTACTAGGACATCTTTATCATCCATGTCCATGTTTCTTAAAATGTATTTCAAAATATTATCTACAATTTTTTAAAGAAATTTTTACCCATGTTTGAATTTTTATAAAATGTTTTGAAAGGAATCTTTCCATCATTTTTCAATTGAGGTACTTTATTACCTTTTCAACAAATTAAGGAAAAAATATTTTTTTAACTTATACAGTGCAAGAGGATATTTTCCAACATTATGAAACCTTAACATTTTGAATCTTTCCTTACAATATTATAAGATTATTTTCAAAATAAATGTTTTATTTTATAATTGCGTGTATTTTAATGTTTTCAAAGTAAAAAGAGATATTTCACTCAAAGAGTTTTAATGATATTATTAAATTATTTTCATCTATATCAACATCATTTGATGGATTTTATGATTAATTGAGGTTGATTTATTATGATATAATATTCTATATTGTACTGAAGGTTTTATGATATGTTTGACTATGGATGTGAAATTTTGATACCATTCATGGTTTATGGTTAAAGTATTAACATTTTGTATGCTAGTTTTAATATGAATGTTTATATTATGTTTATCTTTTTTCATATGAGGAATTCATTTGAATTAGTAAGTGATGGGTAGGGCCTGCTATATCCCCTCAATGCATTAGTAGGTATCATGAGACAAACTAGTGTCTTGGAATGAGGCCTTGAAAATATGGTTATTTACGGTCTTGGAACGAGGCCTTGATAGTATAGTTATAATGTCCAACATTATACATTTCTTCATTATGAGATTAGTTATTAATATTAAATGTTATTATTAGACTAGTAGAATATCCATGTGAACGTTTAAATGAAATTATTTTATTTATTCATGTCGTATTATGCTGAAGATTATGTTTAAAAGGCTTGTGTTTCAGTTTTATACCTTGCCTTAAAAGTTTATGATTATTTATGATAGCTTATTCTATATTGTTTATCCTTAATAAGAATCTGAGATCACCCATTTCTTATGTTTTATTTTCCCTAGGATTAAAAGAAGTATATTATGACTGACCAATAGGGATATTATAAGGAATATGAGTGTTTTTAAAGGAGATACTATGTTTTTTTTCATTTCATGATGTAATGTAAAACTTATGTTTGTATCTAGTTTTTCTAAGGATACTAAACTTATCAATCCTTAGGGATTTGATTTCTTGTGATCATGAAAATGTAATAAAATAATGCACTAAATCTGTTCAACTAGGGTCAGGGTGTTATAGTTGGTATTCGATGAAGTTTAGTACAAATCTTGGAAACTAGATTTAGAAAATACTTTAATTAGGGGACACTACCCTAAGATAGACTTTGAGGATAAGTATATATGAACATCCTAAAATTTTGGTAATGTAGAGATTATTTGAGTATTCATGGAAAATAAATCCCTATATTGATACTATAAGTGGATGTTGTTCTGGAAAAAATGTACCTATGAGTAACAACTCCGACAAGGTGTTCCGGGATTACCTCGGGGTAACCTGGTATACAACAATGATCCTTACTATGCACTAGGTTTGAAACTCCTAGGGGATATTATTAGGATAATTAAAATTTTATTTATAAACCATTATGAAGGATTTATGAGTAAATATATCCCCAAAGAAACCATTTTTATGATTATGGATTAGATATGCATAAAATTTTCAATTTATGTTGAATATTTTACTAGTTTGGAATTATGCATTATGATTCATAACCTAATCTAGCATATTCCATTGTTTAGAAATGGTGTATAATGGAAGGAATGGAAACCATATCAATACACATAATCCATGTAGGGGTTTTCCTCCTATGTAAGATAATGATAGTGGAGTTAGTGATACAACTAACATTGAATATCTTATAACCATACTGGGACAACTGACTCGGGTTATGAATAATAACCATACCCGTATTGAGGATCCTGATCCACAATGTAGAGGATCAATGTTAGACCACTTCATGAGACAAAAAAATCCAAAATTCAATGGGAAAACAAATCCATTTGTAGCTGAGCAATGGATAAGTTCCTTAGAGAAAATATTTTTTGCTTTGGGGAGTAATGAAAGGGAAAAAGTTTTTATGGCAGTCTATCGTCTTTTAGGAAATGCAGATCAACGGTGGTCATTAATTAAAAACAAGAATGAGGATAAAGAGGTACAAAGTATATAATGTATAGAATTTAAAGAACTATACCTAGAAAAATACTTTACTCATGACCTACGACCAGATATGGAGAGGAAATTTTTGAGTCTAAGGAAGAATTAGGATAATAATGTTGCAAAGTATAAAGATAACTTCACAAGGTTATCAAGGTATGATGAAAATTACATATATAACCCAAGAAGTAATATTTATCTATTATTTGATGGGTTAAAACCATTCCTCTGACGGGAAATGGTATCAAAATATTTCTCATTGTATGAAGATATATTCTCATGTTCTATCAATATAAAAAAGGTATTATCTAAGTCTTATGACTTTAAAGTAAAGAAAGAGAAGAATAGGTCCACTGGAAGCTCTATAAATGGAAATAAGGGGAATAAGGGAAAATATGACATTCCACTCTATAGTAATTGTGGGAAGAAACACCGCTATACTTTCTTAAAGGGAATGAGAGTTTTCTACAAGTATGGAGAAAATCCACCAAGCTCGTGATTCCAAGGGGAATAAAGAAGATATCAATTTTCAGTGATATAATTATAATGATATGATACATTATGAAAATTATTATCCTAAGTGTCAAGGAATCTTTCACCAAAAAAGGACAAGGGAGAAAGGCCAAGATTTTTGCAACCACAACTACTAATGTTGAAGTTCCTAATGATATGGTGGTAGATACTTTAATCATTTCCTCAAATTTAGCCAAATAATTATTTGATTATGGATCCTCACATTCCTTTATATCTTCCCAATTTTCTTTAAAAAATAGATATTTCCAATTCACATTAACAAGGGAGTTGTTAGTCAAAACCCCCAAAGGAAGTCTCATTGAAACAAATATGTGTCAGATAGTTCCCATTATGGCATATAAACATGATTTATCTGCTGAATTTATTATCATAACTATGGTTGACTTTGATATAATCCTCGGTATGGACTATCTATAAAAATATGATGTGAAAATTTATTTCAATAAGAAGGAAGTTGTGATTTGTGAGGAAGATGGAGAATCCATTATCTTTAGAGCAGAAAAGTCATCACCCGATTCTTATCAAAATACACCCCCATTAGATTTAATGAATGAGATTCTTGGGGAGGAAGAGGAAATAACATCTAGGGATAAAGAAAGAAATATTAAAATTGAGGATATACCTATTTTAAAGGAATTAATTGATGTTTTCCCCTAATATTTACCCAGACATCCCCCAGAGCATGCTGTTGGGTTTTTTATTGATTTAATCCCCGATGAAAGACCAATATCAAATAATCCATATAGAATGGATACATTGGAATTACTAGATCTAAAGAAACAAATAGAGGAGTTGATTAATAAGGGATTTATTCACCCTAGTGTTTCTCCATGGGGAGCCCTAGTTCTCTTTGTTAAGAATAAAGATGGATCAATGAGGTTGTGCATTAACTATAAAGAAATCAACGCTATTACAATAAAGAATTAGTATCATATGAATCACATTAAATATTTATTTGATAAAATTCATGGAGATCAATATTTTTTAAAGACTGACCTTCGTTCTGGATATCATCAATTATTTGTAAAAATGGAAGATATTCCAAGATAGAATTCTAAACAAGGTTTAGTCATTACAAATTTATAGTAATTCCATTTGGAGTGACTAATACACCCTCTAACTTTATGGATCTAATTAATAGAGTGTTTAAGAAATATATTAATGATTTTTTGTAGTATTTATTGATGATATCTTGGTATACTCCAAAATCTATGAAGACCATGATAACCACTTGTGGATTATTCTGAAGACTCTTAGAAGAAATGAACTATATGGGAAGTTTATCAAGTGTGAATTCTGGATTTAGGAAATTTCTTTTATTGTCCATATTATATCAAAGGATGAAATCTATATTGATCCTACAACGACAAATAAAATCCAAGAATGGCCGGCACCAATAAGTATAACCGAGGTACACAATTTTATTGGTTTAGTAGGTTACTATCGGTGTTTGATCCAGAATTTTTCTTGATTGGAAAACCCATTAACCAAGCTCACATGTAATGGGGTTAAATTAATTTGGAAAAAAGAGTGTGAAGAATGTTTTGAATAATTGAAGAGAAGATTAGTCAATAATCCTATCTTGACTTTACCATCTTGAAATGATGGGTTTGTGATTTATAGTGATGTATAAAGGAAATGACTTGGTTGTGTTCTTATAAAAAATGATAGGGTTATTGAATATGAATCAAGGTAGTTAAAAATTCATGAAAAAAACTACCCAAATCATGATCTTGAGTTAGCATTAGTAATATTTACTATGAATATATGGAGACACTATCTCTATGGTAAAATATGTGAGATATATAATGATCATAAGAGTTTAAAATATATTTCCTCATAGAAAGAACTAAGACAAAGGATATGGATTGAGCTACTCAAGGATCATGATTTCAAAATATACTACCACACAGGGAAGGAAAATAAGGTGGAGAATTCTTTGAGCAGAAAGGACCATGGAGTTCCAAATAAAATTAGAGATGAAAAGGATCCTATGTTCATGGATCTAATAAATATAGATATGGGAATTATCATGGAAGGTGAAACATGACTAATTTTTAAAATGGTTGACAAAACTTATCTACTATAAAGGATAAAAAACTCTCAGTCTGATGATGAGTAGTTTCAAAAGAAAATTAAAGCTGTGAATGATGGGAGATTGATTGACTTTATATTTGAATATAGTATTTTGAAATTTGGGAAGAGGATTTGTGTACCGACTATACATGATCTAAAAAAGGAATTATTAGATGATGCTCATAGCTCCAATTTATCTATACACCCTACTGGTACTAAGATGTACAAAGATTTGAAGGGAATTTTTTGGTGGGACAACATGAAGAGGGAGATTTCTGATTATGTGTTGAGATGTTTGGTTTGTCAATAGGTGAAGGCTGGAAGATAACATACTAGAGGAGTCATGAAACCTCTTCCTAGCCATGTGGAAATGAGATTATATTACAATAGACATTTTCATGGGAATACCAAAGACTCCCAGAAGAAATGATGTGATATGGGTTATTGTTGATTTTCTTTCCAAATCAGCAAATTTTCTTGCTATTAGAGAAGATTTACCACTTGAACGTTTAGAAATACTTTACATTAATGAAGTTGTAAGACTTCATGGTGCACCTCTATCAATTTTTTATGACTGTGATCCTCATTTTACATCAAGAATCTGGAAAAGTATTTAGAATTCCCTAGATACTGAGCTTCATTTGAGCACTTCCTACCACCCTCAAACAGATGAACAATCAGAAAGGACTATTCAAACCATATAAGACATGTTTAGATCTTTCTCACTTGACTTTTAAGGTATGTGGTATCATTATTTACCTTTAGTAGAATTTTCCTATAATAATAGCTTCCATTCAAGTATTCATATTGCACTATATGAATCATTATATGAAAAGATATGTCATACACCAACTTGTTGGGATGTGTTTGTGAAAGAAAACTAATAGGCCTAAAACTTATTGAGAAAATGACATAAAAGGTAAATACTATTCAAACCCATATCAAAACAGATCAAAGTAATCAAAGAGATATGCCGATAACCTAAGGAAGGATTTGTAATTTCAAGTGGGAGATCATGTTTTCTTAAAGGTATATCCCTGGAAGGGTGTTGTACGATTCAGTAATAAGGGTAAATTAAGTCCTAGGTACATTAGGCCTTTTGAAATTCTAGAACGAATTGGAGATGTAGCTTGCCACTTGGAAATTCCACCAAGTCTCTCCAAAGTTTATGATGTGTTCCATGTATCACTGTTAAAGAAATACATACCAGACCCAACGCATGTACTCACCTATGAAGAAATAGAACCGGAACTTGATCTGTGTTATTGTGAAGATCCTATAAATATTCTTTATACTAGAGAACAAGTGTTGAAAAATCGAACGACTTGTCTGGTAAAAATTCTTTGGAGAAACCATAAAATAGAAGATGTAGTGTGGGAACTAGAGGAACTTATGATGAAGAAGCACCCAAATATTTTTATGAAGTGATATTAAAGAAATTCAAAGGATGAAATTATTTGAAGTTGGGAATAATGTACATCCCAAGCTTCCATGGTAAATAATTCAATAGCTTGCACTGCATGCAACATTGAGTTCGAGCACACCATGACCTATCAAACTAGCCATTTAAAAAGTGATTATGAATAATATTAACCAAATTATGAAATTTATAAAATTTATTTTTCAAAATAGACTTCATTTTTAAATTTGAAATATCAAAATTAGCTTATGGTGAAATTTTGGTAATTTTTTGAAAAGTTTCAATTTGTGATGGATAGTGAAAATTACTGCATTGATGTTAAAAACCGACTATTTCATTTAAATAATTATTTTAATATAAATTTATTTTAAAGTAAAAATATAAAAATAATAAATATATCAGTCCAATATAGTTTATCAGAATCATTTTATTATATAATTAGATATAAAAATTTATTGAAATTTTGAACGTCACTTTAACCTCCTTCTAACCACATCCGCAGATTAACATTAAATGCGATTTTACCACATCTGTGAATTGAATTTCAAAAAATGGACATACATGGTTGTAATTATTATGAAATTTTTTGTCTAATATGATAAAAATAATTTTTTTGTGAATAGTAACTTTTAGATTTTATTTACTACGGTTAAAGGTAAATATAGTAATTAAAGGTAAAAATAAAATTATAATAATATAATATTACTCGAAAACTTATCTTAATTTCATTGGATAATTTTTTTTGACCAAAATTAACCTTAGGTTGAAAATATGTTCCTTAAGCCAGTTGTGTTAGATTAGAACATTTATTATATTTTATTTAAAGAAGAGTTAAAAATGTCATATTCAAATTTTAATAACTATATCATTTTAAATATGAGATTATATAAGTGATATGGTAGACTATAAATAATATTTAGAAATATAAAATTTTTATCTATATAATGGTAATTTATTTATAATTTTAGGAAGTAAATAATTAATGGCGACATAATAATGATGTAGTAGTTAAATAATTAAAGGAAGAATCAATTAAATGATTTTAAAAATATTAAAATAAATATAATTTTACTTAATTAATGACATCCATGAATTTTATAGATAACACAGACATGTTAGTAACATGTTGGAAGTATTGGTTCGAATTTATCATGTTGGTTTGATATTTGTAAAAATAAAAATATCGAATAATATCAAAATTGACATAAATGATACTTTAAAATAAATAATATTTTATTAAATGTTATAAAATTCATAAAAATATCACGTTTTTCTAAATAACTAGGATAATGTTAAATATTTCATAAATGACCTAATTGGGATTCGTTTGACATTTTATATTAACTATATTAACCGTATAGTATAAAAAGACAAGTAGACACGGTAAGAGTTAAACTATTTAACAAAGGGCTAAACCCAAATGATAAGGTTTCTTTTGTGACCTAAAATTGTCTAAAAATCAATTTATAAGAGGTTTTAGACCCATAATCATCTTATCCTATAAATAAATCATCTTTGAGCTATTTTAAACTGAAAATTAATTTATAATAAATGAATACTTTTGGAGTTTCCAAAAGTGACCCTCCCCTCTATTATAAAAGGGCACCTCTCTTTCTATTTTATTCCACCTATAAAGCCCTTTGGCTCTGAAAAAACCTACCCAATTCTTTTAAAAACTTTCATAACTTCATCCTATAGGACATACTTTGTTCAGAAATCCATCCTAAGGAGTCCTTTTGTGAAAATCAAAAGGAGACGATCAAAGAAGAGGTAATTGTTGTACCAATCCCATTCAATTTATTTTCTTTTTATACTTCATCTTACTATGTTGTTTTCATAAAAAAGAAATAAATCCAATATAATATATATTATTATATGTTATTATATTTATGGAACAAACATATTCCTCCATTTATCCATCATACAAATAACAATATCACCATGCGTGCGTACGCATGACTCACCGTCTCCCCATCGTGGTGTAATTTGTTATTCAACACTAATTTATTTAGATGGGTATAATAATGTGTATAATAGATATAAATAATGAATATAACATGATAATTATTCTGTATAATTAATATACCATCCAATTCTATACAATCTAACCATTAATGAAATGATATCGTCGCTCGTGTGTACGTACGACCTACCGTCTCCACGACGCAGTGAGATTCATTCTCCAAATTAACCATTCAATAATGATTATAAAATTTATATGATTTGTAAAAATAATTATTATGAACTTTATTTCATTATGGATATGAATAAAATGCATCCTATTCATAACAAACATGACTTACACAGCAAAATATGCATAGAAAAATGAAGTAGTTAACACATGAAACAAGGGTAATACTTAAATATTATTAACAAAATGATATAAGAGGATCATATATGATATCATAAATATAGATATGATTCTAGTATAATTTAATAACATACTTTAACCATTGTACATGAGGTTAACATACCCTCTACTAAAGTAAAGAACACGGTAATGGTTAATTTCACAACCTCATTATTATCCGAGGTTGTTTATATGTAAGTATCTACTAGGAAATCTTTATCATCCATGTCCATGTTTCTTAAAATATTTTTAAAAATATTATAGAAAATTTTTCAAAGACATTTTTACCCATGTTTTAATTTTTATAATTTTTTTTGAAAGGAATCTTTTCGTCATTTTCCAAACGAGGTACTTTATGACCTTTTTGATAAATCCAAGAAAGAATGTTTTTTTAACTTATACGGTGCAAGAGGCTATTTTAAACCATTATGACACCTTAAAATTTTGAAAATTTCCTTACAATATTACAGTTTTATTTTCAAAAGAAATATTTTATTTTATAATTGTGCAGCTTTTAAATGTTTTCAAAGTAAAAAAGGGATACTTCTCTCAAATTTTTTTAATGATTTTATTAAATTAATTTCATCTATGTCAACATACTTTGATGAATTTTATGTTTAATAGAGGTTGATTTATTATGATACAATCTATAATATTGTATTGAAGGTTTTATGATATGTTTGACTATGGATGTGCAATTTTGATACAATTCATGGTTTATGGTTAAATTATTAACATTTTGTATGCTATATTTAATACAAATGTTTATGTTATGCTTCACCCTTTTCAAATGAGGAATGAATTAGACTTAGTAAGTGATGGGTGAGGCCTGATATAGACACTATATACATCAGTAGGTCTCATGAGACGAACTAGTGTCTTGGAATGAGACATTGATGGAATGGTTATTTATGGTCTTGGTATGAGGCCTTGACAATATGGTTATGATTTCTGACATTATACATTCCCTCATTAGAGACTATTTATTGATATTACATGTGATTATTCAACTAGTGTAGTATCCATGTGAATGTTTAAATGGAATTATTTGATTTATTATTGCCACATTATGTTGAATATTATGTTTAAAAGTCTTTTGTTTCAGTTTTATACCTTCACTTAAAAGTCTATTCTTATTTATGATAGATTCCGCTATATTGTTTATCCTTACCAAGCATCTGATCTCACCCATTTCTTATGTTTCATTTTACCCAGGATGCGAAGGAGTATATTATGACTGAACTGTAGGGATAGTCTAAGGAATATGAGTCTTTTCAAAGGAGATACTATTTTTTTTTCATTTCATGATGTAATGTAAAACTTATGTTTGTATCTAGTTTTTCCAAGGCTACTAAACCGATCAGTACTTCGAGATTTGATTTCTTGTGATCATGAAAATGTAATAAAATAATGCACCAACTCTGGGTAGCTGGGGTAGAGGCATTACAACATTGAGGATAATTTTAGGTTTAGAGTTTTATAGAATTAGTCCATCATTCATTCATAAGATCTCACATTCATACAAAGTGGATAATACTAAAATAGTATCCATTTTTTTCAAAATATAAAACTTTTAAAATAAAACATGATTTCTTTTTTCATGAAAAATATTTATAACCTTCAACTTGACTTACTTATTTCACTTACCCATCTTTATAGCCTATGAAAAACATTTTAAAACTTGGGATTAGAATAAAAAACCCAGTAAGGGACATAAAAAGAAAGAAATAAATTGTTAGTCCATGAATACTTATAAAACCATGAAAACATTTTCACAAAGTTATACTTTTCACCCATACAACACAATCTATTTAAATTACCTCATGAAATCATAAGATTCCTATAAAACTCCATAGAAAACATAAATCATAAAGGTAACTTGTATCATAAATTCCACATCACTCTTAAATTTACTATAACTATCATAGCTATATAGGGAGTAGCCTCCATAGTTACATTTGGAATACCCACTGCAGTATATTCCCTTAATCTCTTAGGAAAAACCCTATTGATTAACTAAGTCTCATTACTCAATTCATTGAAGATCTATAACAGGATCAACCACCCTTGGTTTATCACAAAACCACCCATAATAATAAAAAATTCCCAAGAACCATAACATAATCACAAAACATAAATCATGTATAAAATAAAAATAACATTTCTACTTTAAAATAAACTTTCATTTTTAAAAATCCGCACACTCATAAATGAAAACACTTTATTTGAAAATAAAATTGTAAAATTTTAAAGTAATAATAAAAACATTAAAGTTACAAAAAATTGTAAAAATCTATTCATGTAATTTAAGTTAAAAAACATTCCTTTTGACTTTTGTAAAATAGTTGAAAGAGTAACTTTAAAAGAGGTTTTTAAAATAAAGTCCCTTACCTTGAGTATGACTTATCATATACAATATTTTTATTCATGAATAATAAACTTAGGTTAATTATTTACTTTATTGAGAAATTTTTAAAAGTTTATTATTCCTTTTATATCACTTATTATCATGTTATTTAATTATTTATTCTCACGTCGGACCTTTTGTCAATATTCGGTACTTGAGTCCAAAATGACTTTGGTATGATGTAAATAGACAAAGTGGAATTATTCCATCATATAAATAATAATATTCCTGACATTATTATAATTTTTATACATTAATTATACTTTTAAATCAAACCATAAATTATGGTTATGAAAAATGAACTACGTTATAATGATGGAGATGGTAGGCCATACACACGCATGAGTAACATTTCCATTTTTCAATGATCATTATGGAAAGAAGGTAATTATTATTTTATATTTCTAAAATTATCATAATATAATAAATATCATATTAATCATTTAAATATACTTATATATATCATCCATGTGATGTGGTGATAAAAGACGAATCACATCGGTTTGTGGAGGTGATAGTTCACACGTACGCCTGAGCAACCTTATCATTTTTATGTGCATGGAAAGGTACGAATGTAAATGATATAGTATTATTTAATAATTATAAATATTTCATTAATATAATATATAAACATTAATTATATCATTATAACCAGTATTGAGATACGGTTATGGAAAACAAATTATATTGGTTCATGAGGTGGTAGTCCGCCGTACACACAAATGAATAATTCATTTCCCATTTGATGAAATTGGAGGTGTATTTAGGAGTTGATATTAACATATTAACATATAAATATATTTAGGATACTGTATTTATTATTTAATCATGGTTTAAGAAGACTTTTAGAAAGTTTAAGATGAAATAAAGCAGAAACACTTAATTAAAAACGATACCTCTCATTCGAATGACCTCCTTTGATTAACAACTTAACACCTCTAAGGAGGGTTTTCTGCCTAAAAAAATCCTCTCGAATTTGGGGAGGGATTATAGGAAGGTATTTGGGTAGATCTTGACTGAACCAAATATATTTTAAGTGTATTGAACTGAGAAGAATGGGTACCCTTTTATAGGAGAATGGAGGGGCACTTTTGGAATTCCTCAAATTATTGAATTAATATAAATTAATTTTCTAGGATAAATGGATCAAAAGTTATTTATTTATAATATTGGATGATTATGAGCATAAATACATTCATATAATGAAAATTAGACAAGTTTTTATTATTTTTTTAATCTTTATCTTTTTGTTTTAACCCTTATTTAACCCTTTTAATTCTTACCATGATATCATATAATATACACTTTGAGGGTTAATATAATTACTAAAAAATAAAAAAGACCAATAAATGAGTCATTGATGAAATTTTAATACTTATCACAATAATTTTTCCTAAATGGATTTTTTTATAAATTTTATATCATTTAATAAAATATTATTTATTTTAAAATATCATTAATGCCAATTTTGACAATATTCATTACTTGACTTTTTAAAAATATCATAATAACAATATAAATTAAAACCAATAATTATAAACATAACTAACATGTAAAAGTCATATAAGACATTAATCATCTAAAATTAAATTTATTTTAGTATTTTTAATATCATTTATTTGATATTTCCTTTAATTAAACAATTACTACATTATCATTGTGCAAGATTTTAATTTAATTATTTATCTACTAAAAATTAAAAATAAATTTTAATGATAAAGAAAAAAGTTTTAGATTTCAAATGAATATTTATAGTATAATAGACCCCCTATATAACCCCATATTCCAAATATTTCACTTGTTAAAAACAAAAGTGTGACAAAATTGAATTTTCCTTGAATATAATATTATAAATGTCATACTCTCATCCAAGTGACTTCCAAAGTTTATAATTTTGGGAAAAGTATTATTATAGTAAAAAAACACTCATCCAATTAAATTAAGAAAAATTTTAGGGTAATGTTATAACATTTATAATATTATTTTTACTCTTAATTATCCGTTTTACCTTTAACCATTTTAATAAAAAATTACTAAAGTTAAAATTAACATTGTAAAAAAATAAAAGGGACCTATTTAATAAATTTTTAACTTATGATTACAAATATGGAATCCATTTTTCAAGATTCAAAATACATAAATTACAAAAATTAATTAAAAATCAATCCCATTAACAGAATGAGAAAATGAGTTTTTAAGTAAAAACCTTCAAAATATTGAAATGTTTTTATATCCAAAATCAATGAGAAATTGGTTCCAATGACCTAAATTAGATTAAATGATTAAAAAATTTATCTTATTATATTTTGAAACCCATTAAAAATATAATTTAGCATTATAAATTATTTAGATGAAAAATATTTTTTCAATTAAAAATAAAATATTTTTTCATTATTCATCAAAACATGAAACTTATCAGAAAAATACCAAAAATTAATTTTTTTTGATATTACTATTTCAAATAATAAGTTTATTTTTTCGAATAGAATTTATAAAATTGAAAAAATAGATTTAAAACAAGTGCGCCATCAAAAGGAGATAAAACTGTTTTTTAGAAAAATACATTTAATAACCATAAAACTAGATTTATCGTGTACACTATTAAAAATATTGTCTCTTTTAATTACTATATAATTTATAAATATTAATAAATATGAAAATACAAATTCTATAATTATCTGGGTTGTTATAGTAGGTGAAATGATGAATCATATAGAGAAGGAAAGGAGTATGGGGACACACTTAGGAATTCCTAATGGAACTTGGGTAGGGATAGTCAACATAATGGATTATCTTTTCAAAAAAGTCTAGTATAAGTAGTTGGGAAGGAAATTATAGAGGATATGTGGTCTAGAAAATGAGTATAATTTCATCATCTCAGAGACTTTATTAGTTTATAATGTGCACATGTAAATTCAAAGGATAGAGAAAAACTTGAATCAAAATCCAAAATATATTTTTTATTTGGTTATGGAGATAGAAATTTTAGATATGGTTTCTAGGATGGTGAAAGAAAATGTATCTTTAGAAGAATGGATCTTTTATTTAATGAAAATATTATGTGGAAGTACTAAAACTTTATGGAGTAGGTAGTTGAAAGAAAATCAACTATAGAAGTTTAGGTTGATTAGAGTATTGGTAGTTTGAAAAAAAGAGAACTCAGGTGCATTTGTTGAAGGCATAAAAAATCAAAATGTAAGACCATAACAAAGACTATAAATATTTAGATTAGTTGAAGTTTGAGTGGGAGAACCAGATTTATGTTCTTCAAAAGTAAGAGCACCAATAGTTCTGGTACCAACAGAAAGAGAAGATCCGAGTAGCTCAGATTAGCTAATTCAGTTGAGGAGATCAACCAGATTCAAGTGACTAGTGTAAAGGTTTTTCACGATTTAAACTTTTCAATCCTAATAGATTTAGGAGAACCTAAAAATATAGAGGAGGTAGGCTCACTTATTAAATCTAAGAAATGGGATTCAACCATTAATGAGGAGATGGATTTATTGAAGTTCAGATAAACTTGAAAGATGAATGAACTATAAGAGGGTAAAAAGTCACTTGAAAATATATGGGTTTATTGGATTAAGGAAGATTCTTATAAAAAGAAAATATATAAAGAATGGATGGTAGTGAAATGGTTTCAAAATAATTAAGGAGTATATTTCTCAAAAATATTTTAACTCGTAGTTAAACATTCTACCATCAGAGTAATACTAAGTATGGTGGAATTAGAAAATATCTATTTAAAGAATATGGGTGTCAAGGAATCTTTCCTTCATGGTGAATTGGAAGAGGAGATTTAAATAAAACATATAATAGGTGTGTTGTAAGGTTTTCATCATAATTTATTATGTAAAATGAAGAACATTTTCTATGAATTAATGCAATCACCATGATAGTGGAATCAGAAATTTAATAGTTTTATGGATGAAGAAATATTCATTAGGTATAACAATGATCATTATTGTTATTGGATGTAATGGGATGATGTAACCTTCATTATTTTACTATTTTATGTCGATTACATGTTTTTGGTTGGATCAGATTTATAAAATATTCATAAATTGAAAAATAAGTTGTCTGTAAGTTTTGAGATGAAAGATCTTGGGAAAGAAAAGACGATATTGGGGATGAGGATAAAAATAGTTAGGAAGACCATATCTCTGGTTCTATATTAGATGGAGTATATCATGAAAATAATTTAAAGATTTAGCATGGATGAATGTAAACCATTTTTTATCCCACTTGTTGGACACTTCAAACTATCCATGGTACAATCACCTATAATGAAATATGAGCATTATCACATGGAGAAAGTTCCATATGAATCATAGGTTATAAGTTTTTTGTATGCAATTATTTTTACTCAATTGGTTATTTAACATGCAGTGGGAGTTTTTATTTTGTAAATAGAGAATCTAGGGAAGGTTCCCTAGGATGATACGAAGTGGATCCTTTAGTTTTTGAAAGGATCCACAGATAAATATCTTTTATTTGGGTAAGAATATCCACTATATGGTTTTATGGACTCAAATTTCATTAGAGATTCAGATACTTGAAATAGTATAATAGGTTTTGTGTTTACATATAGAGGAATTGAAGTTAGTTAGATTTCACGAATTCATAAGATTGATACATTAGTTACAAATAAAGTAGAGTATGTAGTTGTAATGGAATATGGGAGAGAAATGGTATTGTTGAAGAGATTGGTATTGGAGACAGGAAGGGTTCATCTTAATTATTACATTTATGTGATAGATAAAGTAAAATTCACTTGGCTGAAAATATGGTGCCCCATGCTTGGACGAAGCATATCGACCTAACATATAAAAAATTATAAATCATCTAGATGTAAAGGAGATAGATCTACAAAATATAATAGGAATCCAAAATATGATTTTCATATTCACCAAGGTGGTATTTTTGGAAGGTTTGAGGTGGCATAAAGCCTTATTAGGATTTGGGAGAATAAAGGAGAGAAAAATGGGAACATTGCCGAATGTTAGGTGCTAGAGGGTTACTAATTTTTTCAATGGAAAAAGTCTTTATGTTGGATATTTTTGGGATGCGAAGCCTTTTTTAAGCATCATAAGTTTAAATCATCAAAATTTTATTGAATCAAAATATCATATTAATAAAATTTTGAACATCGAAATTATATTCATCAAAATTTCAGTCAATGGTGGGAAGAAGGAATCGATTTGAAGGAAAATACAATAGATATTATCCAATGGTAGTAGATACATTGTAAGGTCACATCTAATGATGGATCTACAGTGGAGCACTGGGAGGTCCGAAATATTAACAATGGTGATGGGTCACCGGGTTGGTAAAATTTATCAGGTGTTCATTTCTTGTGATCTAGGTTTTTAGGGGATGAAGTTTAACTTGTTTGGATGATTGTGATTATTATTTAAGAATGTTGAACCTTTAGTGAAAAGTGTAAAAACAGTGAAAAATTGTGGTTTAATTGAGAATTTATTGGAAATATAAGATGTTAGTGAGGATTACCTATCTTTTTTATCTATTTGTATCACCTATAATATTTTAGTTATAATAAAAGAAAGAAATAGTTTGGTTCCCCTTGGTCACATAGTATATAGTCCAAAGCACATTTAAACTTGATATTCTTTATCTTCTTTTCTATATTTCCATTACATGTTTTACCATTAAATGCATTTCTAGTACTTTTCTTGTTTGTATTAAGGTGTATCTGTGAGAATGACTTTTTATGGTAAGTAGGGTGTAGCGACTACCGACTTCTGACATACTCAATTAAGGGGGAAGAAAACTTCTATAGATTTATTTTTTTGTTATGCTGTTATAGAGTATAAATTTTCAGTGGATTAGTTAGTTGTACTTATAGTGTACTTATCAGTAGTATAAGAAATCAAATTTTCAGGTGACCATTTCCTTTCCCCAAGAATATAATGATTTTTATTCTCTTTGATTGATTTTACGATCACCTGAATTTTTGATTGGTCATGGGGACCAAAGTAACATAGTGGGATACCTTGATTTATGAAACACTAGTTAGTTCCCACCCTATCTAGTGAAACCATGTTTTTTGGTTATATATGGATAGGGGATTTCCCATGTGAGTCATTTTTTTGGTAATCCAAGGTATTTTGTATATTTTTTAGTAAGTAAAATATTCTGACAGTTGGTCTAATGATTTTGGAAATGTCTAGGATCATCTTACTATAGAACCCATGTTTTGGCCCATGATATATACCCTTTGTTTGATTTTTTACAAAGGGACTCTATTTTTTTCTTAGTTATGATCCCATATGATTGCATTTCTTGAGGAACCTTTATTTTACTTCTTTGGTTGAACTTCATTCCTTAGTGGTTTCTGTTGTGTTATATTTCACTCACCCTTGATTGGGTGTGATTTCAAAAATAATTTCTAATTTGGTTTTGTAGATGGTTGTCTTGTTTATTATAAATTGTTTGAAGAATATTTTGGAAAAAATGTTTTTAATTTAAAAAATTTAATTGAGAATTAAAATTTATTTTGAAAAAGGTATTTCCAAAAGTATTTTGAAGTGGATTTCGTATGGGTTAATTGGAAAAGGAGGTTTCAACCTGATTTTTTTAAAGCGACTATTTTCATTTAACAGCAATTAAGAAAGGAATTTTTAAAATAAACTGGGATGTGTTATTAGTTTCTTTTATGTAGAGTCTCATGGAAACATACTTTCTAATATATTTCAAACTAGCTTGAAATTGGATATTTAATTAAAGGATTTTCATATGGAAAGGCATGTGGTAGATTACTGAGCTTGTTTTTTCTCATTTCTATATTATATTACATTTACAATTTTTGTTTATAATCTTGATTTCCCATGAAGTATGCATAACATTATAATTATTCTATGTGACTTGAGGGGTCACATGAAGTTTAATAGTTTATTCTATTTGATTTGAATTTATTATTACATTGGCTAAATCAACCACCCTTATTATTCTTTTCCTTTATGTGTGGAGTTTATATATGTGGAGTTATGGATGATTGAAAAGAGGATATTTCATATAAGGGCATTAAAGCTAAGCTATGATATTTATTTAATTAATTTTATTAAATCACTTACACTACTTCTTTTAACTAATTTGTTTTAGCATGGAAATCTGACTTACAAATGAGTCATGCTAGAATTTCTAGTGAAGTTCTATTTCTTATTTAGTTGATTTTGTTTATTGGTTAAAATTGTTCCCACTCTTGTTTTTTTCCCTAACACTTGTTTCCAGACTGTGAGGATTAGTAATGTCCCTTGGGCTAGTGGCATACTGGGCCGAGTGATGGTTCAGGTGGCAGACATGGCTGGTTTTTCATAACATAAAGGGTATTTTAATGGGGTTTCTAGTTTTCAAAGTTGTGTTGGGTTCGAAGTGTTTGAGAAAATTCTTATAGGGTTTGTTTTAAATGAAATGTGATGCTTAAATTTATATAACCTCATTTGGATCATGAATACATGAAAATGTGGATTTCTATGGAATTTTCTAAAAGGAAAGAAGTTATTTGATTTATAAAATGGTTTTAAATGAATAAGGGGTTATGTTCTAAATGATTTCAAACATGGATTTTAAATGTTTTATTTTAAATAAGGTTTTAAAGTGGAATTTTAAATGGTATAAAGAGCTTGGCTTTCTGAGTTTGTTTTAGTAATCACATTTTTGGCATCTTATTAAATATATTTTCAAAAGTATGTGAGACCCTCAGTGAGCCCCATTGTTTTGTTAAAATTGATATGGGTTGTTCCCCCCAAGGGTGATATTTTTTTATTATAATTATGATGTGAAAAGGGACTGTTTCTTGTGAGTGTTTTGGAGGTGATATGAGATTTAATTTTATACCATAATTATTGGTTGATGTACTGATCTTTTGATTTATTACTTACTCACCTATAATTTATTATTTCATGGTAACCCTAGAAACTAAGAGACAGGTCTAGATTTATACTGGACCAGTTCAAAGCACACATGGTCTAGTGTACCTCTAGTTGTGTGATGCGCTAAGGTTGGGGGGTGACCCTACTGATTCTATTGTTGGATAGTCAGGTAGATTGTTGATTATTTTGGATAAAACATCGATCCCTAGTTTATCCTATGTTATAATATGTCTAGGACCATCTCACATTAAGAATTAGTGTATTTTCCATGATTCCTAGAGTTGTTGATGACGTTAGATAAGGAATATCAACCTCTTATTTTATTGTATCCCCTAGTTAGTTTGGATTGTATGGAACCATGACAAGACATTTCTATCCTTTATTTCATTAATGATATGGTTATTTGATGTATTTTATTTTCATTCTATTAATTTTGTTTCATTTGGATAGAAATGATTTAAAGGTGAATTTGGAAAAATAATGTTTTCAAAAATACAAAGAGGGGTTATATTACATGTTCAAGATTTTAATAAATGGTGTGTTTTGAAATAGGATTTGGATTTTTTTTGGAAAACTCAAATTTTATTATTAAGGGTTCAAAGTATTTATCTATGAATGATAACTCATTTAAAATGGTCCACATAATGAAGTTTGTTTTGTGGTGTTTAGAATTAGAAAACCTATTTTCTATATATA